>CM025637.2:95534-142718 GCA_014621495.2 Entosphenus tridentatus
AAGGCCCCACCACAGATACGACCTCTCTCTTTGTGCCGATATGTGTTTTCTCTGTGTGTCCTTGTGATGTCTGTCTGCTTGTATGTCTGTCTATAGTTTTCTAGTTAGATTTTTGCTGCTATTTTTTTTATGCCTGATGATGATTGCTTGTGTTGCAATCGAAACGTCGTAATATGCTATTATTTAATTTATTATTTTATCTTTAGACGTGACTTAACCGAAAGAACCAAAGAATAATTCCTGCAGTCACGAAAGCTCCAAAATTAAGATAATTGATTTGATCCCATCTGTAAAGGATGTGACTCCCAACATGCAATACCCTGGTGTCTACAAACTGAGTTGTGGTTGCGGCAGCAGTTACATTGGGGAAACGATACGACATCTCTCGGACCGCGTTCGTGACCACAAGGCAGATTTGAAACACGGTAGGACGAATATCTCTGCCGTTGCTGATCAATGTTTTAACGCTGTGGGCTCACACGAAATTGATTTTTCCAAGACGAAGGTACTCTGCAAACCCACCGGCTACCTTCAGAGATTTGTTCATGAAGCCATCCAGATATATAAACACAGACTTAACTTCCACCGAGAAGATGGGTAAAAACTGAGCAATCATTGGAAGAACGTTATTAACCAGGTAAAGTCTGAACTGATTGTGATGTTTCCATCCTACCTGCCTATGACAGCTGTTATTTCCGACTATCTGTGTGTCTTTCTCTCTCTCTCTGTGCATCTCTCTCCGATCTTTACTCCAGTGACCCGGGTGCTGCCGCGGGGTCTACTTTGCCCCCCTCCCCCCTCTCTCCCCCCCTGCAGCCGATCTATCCAGTGCTGCTACGGTGGTCCACTTAACTCCAGTGACCCTGGTGCTGCTGCAGGGTCCACTTTCTGCCCCGCCTCCTCCCCTCCTTCTCTCTCCCCCCCTATTGCCGAGGCCTATTTCACCTCGTGCCACGTCAGATCTCTCGCCTACTTAAGAAGTTTTTTCTTGCTGTGGTTGTCGCTCCTGATGACGATTGCTTGTGTTGCGATCGAAACGTCGTGATCTATTATTTTTCTACCTATGTGACTTTACCGAAAGAACCAAAGAGTATGAATTCCTGCAGTCACGAAAGCTTCAAATCAAGAATAAACAGACCCTGTTTTACACAATTCTCCATTTGCAGGTGTTTGTTAATTCCTTGATGTTGCGCTCCACTGTAAACGGCAGGTGACTGTGTGGAGGTAGGGCATCTGTTTAGGATGTCAATGTGAATTGCGTTTTTTTTTTTCAGGATCCCATGCATGAGAATATCAGGTCAGTACCAACCCAGACTCAAACTCGAACTCTGTCAACTGGTGGACAAATAAGTGAACGGTCGTGATGTGATTCCTAATAAACCCCATTGTATGTCGCCTGTGTATTTTTTACACGCTTTTTTACTCCTATTCTCTAAAAATCTTGTAACTCCAATTTCACCTACTTCCCAATGTGTTATCGACTGCAAACTTGGTATACTTACGTCATACTGATTACAAGACTATATTCTCTCATAACAATCCTAAACATATATTTTAAACATTTTAATCGCTTTTATTTAACTCACTCTGTCAGTTGTCGTATCCTCAAATTTTATAACTCAAATTCAACCGTCTTCCCAATGTCGTATCGACTGTAAACTTGGTATAGGTATCTCAAACTGATGACAATACTATATTCTATCATAAAAATATATACTCTTTTTTAAACATTCTTTTATTTCTTTTCATTTCAAACAAAAGTGATTCACGAATATCTCTAAAATTACTGTAAATCATTCAGATCTAATTCAGATCGCACACACATTATGTACATACCCTTTGCCTAATGAAGACCTTGATGAGAATATGAACCGTGACTATTAGCGAATTACTCCAAAATTATTCTTATCCGAGTGTTTGGTGAGATAATTGCAGTTATTGTGGACTTTCTGTGACATTTCTAAAGCAGCCAAGACTCAATATTCACAGTTTTAATGCAGTGGAGCCAGAGCAAGTTGTCTCGAGGAGGCAGCATAGAGAGGGACCGGACTCCTTAAGGACCATCACTCTTTGTCCTTTGCAGTGTGTTTCTGCAGTGTGTTTCTCGTGCTGTGCGTGTAGAAACATGGACCCTAATTAGACTTTGTGTATGCTGTGCTGTGAGGGCAGGAGGAGCTCATTCTCCCAGGAGACTCAGGATGACCCAGCGCCCGTCTCCCGCTGTCTGAACCTCGCAAAAGTCATCTCAGTGGGAGGCATCCGAACGAATATCCTGGCTGCTGTGTGTAAGTATTTCTGGTTCACTCATAGCTGCAGCCCCATTCGCTAGAAACACAAAATCAGCACCACGAGGCGGGCCTGTGTCGTGTATTTAAGCCAGGCAAGAGTGCACAGGCACTTGCCATCTTGGGAGGGGGAGACCTGAGGTGGATTCAGTGAGGAAAGCAGTCACTCAGATGATAACAATGAGCTTCAGTGTGTCAAGAGATGCAGCGGGAAAAGTGTTCATTGAGAGCAGAATGGTGACCGTTCAAGCCTGGGGTCAGCATCCAAAATAACAAAAAGATATTTGTTTTTTTCGAATCTGGTAAAAGAGCCATTGCAATGCATGAGGTGAATACAAGATGGTGGTGTCCTTGATAAATAACGTCACGGCGCAGTCCCTTAAAGAGAGCCACATGCAACTTCGGAGTCACAGGTTGCTCATCCCTTGTCCTACGGTGATCAATAAATATTACATGCTGATGTGCTGTACGTACTGCACATTGCACGAGCATCACTGTTATCCGTACACATTTGTATGCGTTTACTTGTGCAGTATAGCATGCACAGTGTACACGACTTCATTGTCCAGTTCAGTCGCGCAGAATTTTAATTATCGTGGAGGTTGTGTTTCTTCCCACCCACCCCAATGTCGATCAGAGTGTTACGTCGCAATACAAATGCACATTATTTAAAATTTTCATTAATAATTCAATACAATTCTGATTCATAATATGTATTTAAAACGCAGTACGTGCAATGCTCGTGTTGCCACTGTGCATGCATTTCTGTGACCGCGATACGAGCATCGTCGCTGTTGTCACCACAGATGGATGCTCACCGACTGTGGACAAAAACTCAGCACATACCGATCTCCAGATTTCCCCGGATCTCAGGACAGTGACGCTGAGCCGTGTCTCCCAGCGTCGCCCCCATCACCCACTCCGGTTTGATCACTGGTCACAAGCCCTGTGCTCTGAGAGCTTCTGGTCGGGTCAGCACTACTGGGAGGTGGACGTGGGGAGCGCGGGGTCATGTAGGATTGGAGTCGCGTACGGGTCAATCCCACGGAGAGGGCGTGGTGAGTGCCGACTGGGAGGTAGTGACGTCTCCTGGTGTCTTAGGAAAGATGACGAAAAGTTCTCGGTGTGTCATGGCAGGATTGAGATCTCACTACCACTGCCAGAACCTTTGCGGAGAGTCGGGGTTCATGTAGATTGGGACGCGGGGATGCTGTCGTTTTACAGCGCTTACTCCATGGTGCTGTTACACTCGTTTCACCAAACCTTTGCTCAGCCCCTATATCCTGGGCTGCGGGTGTGCGGTAAAGATGGTGACTCAGTGATGATTGTGGATTTGAATCGTGCGTCCAGAGATAGGTGAACGTGAACAGCGCAGAGGGCTGACACCACGCCCCTCGGCGCTCACCACCCTCGTAACGGCCACGCACAGTGCCACGCCCGTGAATGGCTGGTGGCTGTCGGTGGCTAGGGGCTGCGTAGGTCTCCATTGGAATTCGGGCTGAGCATAAATTATTATAACTATTTCGAGAGGTGATAAAATAGGTACCGCTGTGTGTGTGAAGCCAACGCGGATGTATTCACCCTGACAGAGGAGTGTGATTTATAGTGTATAGGGGTTCAGTGATTAGCAATGGTGAACTGGGATGTTTTATACACTGGTGGTGTCATGGATTGTGAGAGAGATACAATAATAATATTAGCTTGAAAAAGTCAAAATGTACATGTACGACAATGGCATTGTAATAATTATATAGCGTTGATTCTACAATAAAATGCAGCTCACTGCATTCCGCAACGCTGTTCATTAATGAAACACGAAGACCAAATCCTCTACACAGCCACTAACAAGCAAATTAAATCTACAAATTAATAAACAAATAAAGAAACGGCACCAACAACAACATTGAAAACCATCAAAATCTAACCATGTCCCAGTTTTTTTTAATTACCTGCTTCTACGTTGGCAATGGTGCACAAACAACAAAAGCTCAACACGTCCCATGTCAACAGCAACAACACTGCTGTTTGTATGTGGAAGGAGTGGTGGTGCAGTGGTTAGCGTGCCGTGCTACAAACCTGGCAACCTGAGTTTGATTCCCGCTCACGGCCACCACCACCAACACGACTGATAGCGATTTGTGAACCGGTCATGGACCTGTCCGAGGTCGACTCAGCCTCGAATGAGTACTTGATGTGGTGTTCTATGGAGACAAAGGTGGCCAGGCGTGGTGCTGGCCACCTGCCCACTTTGGGGGCCGTGCCGGCCTTGATAAGTGGTACTCACAGCACTTGCCCCAAGATTCTGTTAAGGCAATAGGGTGGTCTTTTTCTTTGCATCTGCTAGTAAAACAAGCAAATAGAAGCCATTATTAGTGTCGTTTACTCTATTTAATGTCAATACATTTTTAGTGTTCACGGTTAAAATTTACAAAATGGGCCGCCCGGCAGTTTCGGGTTAAGTGTTTGGCGTGAGCCGAGGGACCATTCGGCCCATTATCATGGCGATACCAGGGCCAGTGATGCCAACCACCGAGACTGAACCGCCGCTGCGTGCTGTCTATGCAGCATCTCGGGACGAACCTCCAACAACCAAGCTGAAGCCATCGTTGCGAGAGGTCTACGCAGCGATCCGGGGGCTGATGGAGCAGAGGAACAAGGGGCATCATCAGCTGCCGCACTTCTGTTAGCCGCCTCGACAACACGCATCGTGGATCTGCCACTATTGCAGTTGAGAGTAGCACATGGCAAGGGAGTGCGGCGCTGAGCCAGTAGTAGCCAACTCCACCTGGAACTCGCCGACAATAGACACTGATCGGAACCTGGCAAGTGACGATGACCCGATCGCTCTGGCAGGCTCACGTGTCACCCCAAACCCACTGTCGCCTCACTCTCCGCGGCCGCTCACCCACACCCAGGCACACACACGGTCACGCACACTCACAACCACACAAACACACATGCGCCACCTCACCCTGATGCACAGACAGCCCAAGCACACTCTGGCATGCCTCGGGAGCCAGGCACAGTCGATGACAGCTCTTGCGTGGCACGAGAGTGCATTGGGTTGGTCGGACGGGCCGCCAACTCACACTCCTGTAGTGTTTTGATTACGGACGAATAAACTTCTCTATGAGGCACACACTGTTTCTTTTCTTTTCTTCGACACAGTCCCTAACACACAAGGGGTATACGGTCCCCTTACCCGATACCTAGGGAGGCATGGCCTCCGGACTCGGCGGGACCTAACTCACGAGTTGCCCGCTAACCTAGTGTCCTCCGGCTGGGACCTAGGGGAGGCTTGCTGACCCGACCGCTGGCTCGGTGGGTCCCCGACCACTGGTCCCACTGAGCCTCAGCCCTTAGAAGGGCTGCAAGGCTTGGTTCCAGGGTCCTGTCTATCCAGGATCTATTATCCCCTGGCCACTGGGTACACTGAGCCCCAACCCTTAGAAGGGCTGCAATGATTGGTCTAGGGTCTAATCTATCTTCAGCCCGGGCTTCGGTCTTTGTGTGGGGAGAACTGACTCGAGCTCTCAGCGCTCTCCCTTTTATTCAAGTTCGTGGCAGGCTCCACTCCCTCGTGGAACCTTCTGATTGGTCCTTCCAAATCGGCTTGGCACCTTCTGATTGGACCTTCCCAAATGGTCATTCTAATCCGCTTTCACCTTTCCCTGACCCCAGGAATTTCCCCAGCAGAAACTGTCATTTTAATCCGCTCTCACCTCTGCTTGACCCCGGGCATTTCCCCAGGGATGTAACGTTGCTGCACCCCGTTGACACTTAGTGGTACTGAAGGTTACTGACTGGTGAGTGTCGATCACTTCTACATCACCCCCCCCTCCATCGGAAGTCTCAGCTGTCCCAGCTGTAACAATGGAAAAAAACACAGTAACATGCAAACCAAATGTGTGTGCCTCGCGAACATAACGGGAATACCCCCCTTTACTAACACAACATATGTACATAGTAAGATGGAGAATAATGGAACAATGCGTGCGACACGACAACAGCAGCCAACGGGAATTGCAGGAGCGATCTAGGAACGGGACTGTGTTGTGCAAAGCAAGGAGGTTATAATGAAAACCGACGGGATTTAGTGCTTGTGTGATATGCGGGGCCGTCGTAGGGGACGGGTGGCCTCTTCGGCGGTGCAAGTGGAACAGAAAAATCGGCAAGAGTGTCAGGTGGGTCAAGAGGCATCTCCGTGGAGACCCCTGACGACCCGTTGTCCACCGTGGCCGAACGTGGCCTGCATGGCCCCATCACTCCCGCGTCATCTGCAGGAGGAAGGACACTTCTGCGCTGAGCGTTAGGCACCAATGGGGCATCACCTGGCTCGTCAGACGCATTGCATGCTCGGCCCCAATGACGTGTGTGTGAAGTAGGAACGAGCGGCACGACGAACAATCTCGACCACTTCTACCGGACCCCGCCATGGTTTGAGAGGTTTTGCTGATGTAGACACCGGCACCTGGGGGCAATGAAGCCATGCTCTGTCCCCTGGCATCCACTCATGCGTGGACGTCCGAGGGGCATGCAGCCTTGAATTTGCCCGCTGAATTTTTGATGGCATCCTTACACGCCTCAGCCAGCTTACAGAGGTTGAAGCGCAGGTGGTCTGTGAGTTTAGATTTTTGCGGCGGCTGTTATATTTCCAACCGAAGTCGGCAGGGGGAATGGCATCCCTGCTGTACATTAGAAAGAACGGGGAAAATCCCTTCGCCACATGTGGCACCATACGGTATGCGGCGAGGACCCCCGGAACCTGTAAGTCCCAATCGAGGTGGAATTCGTCAACCTGGTGGCATAGCATAGTTCGATGCAGGCGTTCTACCATACCATCGGTTTGAGGATGGTAGGGCGAAGTGCGCACCTTCTTTGTGCCCAACAGACGGCACACATCGTTCAAAAGGGCACCCAATACATTTCTTCCCTGGTCGGTCAACAGCCGCTCTGGAGCGCCCTTGTCCAGGACGTAGCCCTGAACAAAGGCATCCACAACGGCTGCTGCCGACTGGTTGGGGAGAGCCCAGGTCATGGGCCAATGCGTAAAATACTCCACCCCAACCAGAAGGTACTTGTTACCACGCGGCGTAGTAGGAAATGGTCCCAAAATATCAAGAGCCACCAACTCGTTTATGCAGGATACCGAAATGGGCTGCAGGGGTGGGCATGCAGGTTGTGCCGACGGCTTCCACCGTGCGCATTGGGTGCAACCCAGAAAACTTGCAAACGCAACAACCCAATAGTTTTATGAACGCCGAAGTGCAACAACCATTCGTGTGCCATCCACACGGCCCTACCCCTCAAGGCCGACGGCACCACGATTTTGTGTTGGCTCGAATTAGTATCCCAGTGCATGAGTAAGCCATGCCATATAATGAATTAATTAAACTTCCCTTGTCGTGGGGCCGCATTATTTGCGTCAAAGCGCAGAGCCAACAACGATGCGACATCTATCTGGTGCCGACCCATTCAGCCAATGTCAGCTCCAGAAAATCATCGCTGGCTGTTGGACCTGCATGGTCGGTCATCGGAGTCGATTCAGAGGGAAGTGCCAGCGGCCATTGTCCCGAGAAGCGTGGCCGGATCATTCAGTGGCGGCTTGCAACGACCAGACCCCAAAAAACATGCGCATTTTTGCACCGACAGAAGGCGAGACAATGCATCGGCATTAATGTGTTGCGTACCCTTGCGGTAAGTAACAGTGGAATTATAGTCCTGGAGGACTTTGAGCCACCGAGAAATCTGGCCAGATGGTTGATCAACGCGCAGAGTGTACTGCAGCGCCGAATGGTCAGACCGAACGGTAAAATGCTGACCGTACAGGTACGGCCTTTATTGTTGAATGAAGAATACAATAGCCAGCAGCTCTCATCGGATTACACAATATCGTTGCTCGGAAGGAGACAATACCGTGCTACCGTAAGCAACGACCCTTTCAATGGCACCAATATTCTTGGACAGTAACCCGCCAATCCCAGTGTTGTTAGCGTCGGTGTCTAGTATAAATGGTTCAGAGAAATTGGGTAGGCCAGGGGCAGTGCCTTCACGAGTGCATCATGCAGGGAATCAAACGCGGCCTGTTCTGCATCTCCCCAATAAAACTTGACCCCTTTGGACGTGAGGGCATGAAGTAGCTTGGCGATCGTTGCGAAGCCAGCAACAAAACTTGGTAATACGACGCAAAATCAATAAAACTGCAAACATCCCCTGGAGAGGTAAGGATAGGCAATTGGCTGATGAATTTTGTTTTTTTGGGGTCGGTAGAGATTCCCAAGTGGCTAACTATGTGGCCCAAATAGTGCACAGACTCACGCAGAAGATGACATTTCTGCGGCTTGAATTTTAAGTTAGCGGCATGCATTTTCAAGAAAACAGCACGCAACCGCTCAAGGTATTAATTGAACGTGCGGCTAAAGATGATGACGTCGTCAAGGTAAATGAGACATGAGTCTCACTGGAACCCAGCGAGGACAAGCTTAATGAGCCTCTGGAATGTCGCTGGGGTCGAGTGGAGACCCATGGGCAACCTATTAAATTCGAAAAGGACCTGTATAGTCCGAAAAGCAGTCTTTGGTTTGGACGCTTCATCAAGGGCAAGCTGCCAAAACCCTGACAGAAGGTCCAGAGTGGAAACGTAACGTGCCCCTGCAAGTGCGTCTAATGATTCGTCAATGCGTGGAAGAGGGTAGGTGTCAGCTACCGATATTTTATTCCTGTGCCGAAAATCGATGCAAAAACGAAGACTGCTATCTTGCTTTTTGACCAGCACTTTTGGAGCACACCAGCGACTGGTTTAAGGAGAGATGATGTCAGCCGACATCATGTCATCAACTGCCATTTAAAACATGCTGCTTCTCCACTGGGCTGAGCCGAAATGGGTTCTGTCAAATAGCGGCAGCGTCACCAGTATCAATGTGGTGATACAGCAGCTTGGTGCAACCAATATCGAATTTGGATTTACTGAATACGTCGGAAAATTCCCGCAACAAAGCACGCAATTTCGTCTGCTGCGACCTGGACAAATCTCTAGCATCTGCGCAGAGTGAATCTAGCCATCCTTCATCCGATTTGGATGGATTTTGAATCTGTGGCTCATCATACATGTGTCCCAGAACCTCGGTCCCCAGGGGCACAGGCATTGCGTGAGCAAGCACGGTCCCATGCTGAACGACAGTCGTGGATAGGCTGACATTCAAAACCTGCAGAAATGTTTCCCTGTCGGCCGCTACGAGGGTCTACGCATCTACCAGTTCCAGGCCGCTAATCACCGTATTCGAAGGGCCCAACAAAACGCCATGCAGTGAGGCGTCCGAAGTAAGCGTTTTTTTTCATCGCAAGGGCACGAGAATTTGTGCTCCTGGCAGAATGCGTACTGTGCAGGCAGCGAATGCATTCACAGAGGCATTGGCCATGCATAGATGCATGGACGAGGGTAAAAATGCCATGCGATGGCCCGATGGGAGTTCAATGCATCCATGATCCACAAGGATTTTGATCGGCATTTTCGCAGGGAAGTCTGTGCCCAGCAAGCATGGTACCACAAGGGAAGAGGAAACCAAAATAGGTCCAGCCAATTTGATATCGCTGATTGAAATTTGTGCATGAATTTGCCCGATAATGCCCAGTGAACCCTCATTCACCGCAAAACACAGGACAAAAACACGCTGCAAGGGCCGACATCAAACGGGCAGGATATTATAAATTAAATCAGAAATGATAGTAGCCGACGCACAAGTATTAACCAGAACGCGAAATTCTACCCCCTCGATCGAACCAACAACCACCGAGGAACCCGCCATCGCTGCGACTAATGTATCGGCCAGCTCCATCCACTGCCCATGTCGGAACAGCCGTGCAAAATCACCGGGATGCCGCGCATCATACTCCAAATCGCGAACATTTCTTGTGGCGCATCGAGGTGTGTACTGTATGGTGGAGGGCTGAGTATTGAGAGGTGTCGCGACTTGCCTTATTGTGCTACGATGCCGTGGATGTCTTGTAGTCCTGGCCTCGACATCCGGAGGAGCGTTGTCGAGGCGCACGGCAGTCGGTGGAAATGTGGTCCCATCGGCCGCAGTTGAACACATTACATCGCTGTGGGCCGTTCTCGCTGCTGGTCGTCACGGCGCCCGGCGTGGTCGGACGATCGCTGGCCCATTGCCCTTGTTGCTGTGAAGGCTTGGTCGGGGTAGAAGCCGTCATCCCTGCTGGCAGGCTCCGATGTCTAAGCCGAGGCGGCGATGGTCATGGCTGGGGGGAGCAGCAGGTGAGCGTGGATGCTCCGAGCTGCTAGCAGCGACCACATATGTTCGTCATCCACGGCCTGGATGACAATGCGCAGCTCGCGCGCCAACTCCAGCAGTTTCTGGAGGATGAAAGCATCGATGGCTTCGTCTTCCATCCGTGGGTAAGCCGCCCTCGCCGATGTAGCGGCATTGCTACGCAGAAAATGTGTACTTACCTGCGTAGCAGTATTGTATGGGTGACGTACTCTCACCTCTAGTGGTGCCCTCAGTGTGTAGGGGGCGCAGAACACCCAAGGGGGCTGTTGAGTGACAGGTGTACGACCCACGACTACAATAACCATTGACCAGAGGTGAGGGGGCCAGAGCCCACTGAGGGAGGGGTCTGGGGGGGGGCCAACGGTCAAACCCAGACCCTCTCGAGAGAAGGCGGTTGAGAGAGAGGAGTACAAAAAGGGCAGCTCTCCCAGCGTGAGTAAGTCCGCACTCACCTCAAGACCTGAAGACGTCTACATCGCGCCCTGACCTCCCGATAGCAGAATATAGTGTAAGGGCACACTAAGTGTGAGGACGTATCCTCTAGACTATCGGATTCGAGAGGCCATTACCCCTCCCTGTTAGGGACGCTCTTAGTTGTTAGAGTGAATAAACGGGGTTGCCTACAAAGGGAAGTCTCTGCCTACTTTGTCAACACTACACCATGGCGATTAGAGCAGTGTGAAATGCAAGTGGCAATTCCTTGGGTTTTTGCCGTCTCTCGTAGAAATGGTGGCAGACGTCGGAAGGAGGTCCGTAGATGTCGGACATTCGCCGGAGTGCCGCTTGTAGAGTCGCCCTTTGCCACTGGGAATGGTGATGAGCGTGGTGAGAGCGTCGTCATCCAAGGTAGCCGGAAGTGCCCATAGCGCCTGCGTGTACTACCATCCCACCATTTCTTGGTGGCTGAGGAAGCGACGCTGGAACGCCGCCCAGTCGCCTCTTGTGGACGCGAACTCCCGAAAAATGGGCAGGCATTGCTAAAGATTGGCCAGCGTTTCTGCATCAAGTTGTTCGGATTCGATCCAAAAATTGGCGATTGCTTGGCCAATGGCGTCTACTGTAACAGGTCGCCGCTGTGATGACGCGGCATCTGCTGAGTGGCTTGAGCTGAAAGTGTCGGATGGCAATGACGTGGCGTGTTGTGATTGAATCACAATGTTCCCGAGATGCATCTGGTTTCTGCTTCCGGCTGTAGCATGTGATCACTCAGCAGGAAATTCAAAATATTCGGCTTGGCCGATGGCGGGAACGTCCGTTGGCGGCTGAACCGATCTGCCCACAGCCTCCAAGTTGATTTCGTCGAGAATTGAGGCTGCAGCATGTAGCAATTGGGCGAGACGGCCGTGTGCAGCTCAGATTCCGTCGCCCATGGCAAGAGGAGCGGTTGGCTGCCGAACTGGTGGTTGGGCAGCCGGCAACAGGCCGGCATCTTCAGCGGAGTTTTCAACTCCCGTAGGTAAATCAAAATTATCTTCGTCCGGAACTCGCACATGGGCTTTTCTTCATGTTTCCATTTTTTTCAACCACTTCTGACTCCAGTTGTAGTGTTTTGATTACGGATGAATACACTTCTTAATTAGGCACACACTGATAATTGGTTTTTTACCCTTCTATTTGGCAACAAAACTGACACCTTTTTTACAAGGAGTCATGTTTGCATAGACCACAATACCTGTAGTCATAATTCAAACAAAAAACACAACTCTGATAATGTGCACTGTCCTTGAAGTTGATTGGTCCACACCCGAGACAGCTTTCCTTAGAGCCTAGTCTCACATGGGTTGGACCAGATGACGTCAACTTCAAGGACAGTGCACATTATCAGAGTTATGTTTTAAATTTGCATTATGACTGCAGGTATTGTGGTCTATGCAACCATGCCTCCTTGTAAAAAAGGTGTCAGTTTTGTTGCCAGATAGAAGGGTAAAAAAACAATGATCATATTTTTTACTGGCAAATGAGGTTCCAATGGTGTTTAGGCACACACTGTTTATTGTCTTTTCTTAGACACAGTCCATAAGACACAAGGGGTATACGGTCCCCTAACACGATACCTAGGGAGGTATGGCCTCCGGACTCAGCGGGACCTAACTCACGAGTTACCCGCTAACCTAGCGTCCTCCAGCTGGGACCTAAGGGAGGCTCGCTGACCCAACCGCTGGCTCGGTGGGTCTTGACCACTGGTCACACTGAGCCTCTGCCCTTAGAAGTGCTGCAAGACTTGGTTTCAGGGTCCTGTCTATCCAGGACCTATTCTCCCATTACCACTAGGTTCACTGAGCCCCAGCCCATAGAAGAGCTGCAAGGCTTGGTCCAGGGTGCTATCTATTTTCAGCCCGGACTTCGATCTTCGTGTGGGGAGAACTGCCACGAGCTCTCAGCACTCTCCCTTTTATACAGGTTCGTGGCTGGCTCCGCTCCTTCGTGGAACCTTCTGATTGGTCCTTCCCAAATGGTCGTTATAATATGCTTTCACCTTTCCCTGACCCCAGGAATTTCCCCGAGCAGGAACTGTCGTAGTGATCCGCTCTCACCCCTGCTTGACGCCGGGCATTTCCCCAGGGAGGTAACGCTGCTGCACCCCGTTGACACTTAGTGGTACTGCAGATTACTGACTGGTGGGTGGCGATCACCTCGACACTCCCAACACCGCGACATCACCGGTAGCCACCTCGGGGCTGGCGCCATCAGGGCTAGAGGCATGTTGGGGCCGGTGGTGACGTCGGGCCGGTGGAGCGAGACGTGGCCAAAAAGGGCAAACCACAGTGGGGACCCATGCTCCCACCACAAGGGGGGTCCAACATGCCTCTGGAGTTATCATCCTGCCTCTGGAGTTATCATCATGCCTCTGAAGTTATCATCATGCCTCTGGAGATATCATTATGCCTCTGGAGTTATCATCCTGCCTCTGAAATTATCATCATGCCTCTAAAGTTATCATCATGCTTCTGAAGTCATCATCATGCCTCTGAAGTTATCATAGTGCCTCTGGAGTTATCATCAGAAGCATGTACTGTATGACACAAACTGCAGACACACGGAGAATGTACAGTACTACACACACAGACTGGAAACACACGGAAACATGCACAGTACTACACAGACACACAAACAGACTTTAGACACAGAAGCATGTGTAGTGGATTCAACTGAGTCGCAGACCTACTCTTTGGAGGCAACACATTTATTAACACCAACACACGGGGTAACTGCCCGTTAACAGAATAACAACTTATGGTGGTGACCACCAGGCTAACTACACTAATTACAACGTAACTAGTTACAATGGACCAGACCACACGTTTGGTCCAGGTCCAAGTGTTGGAGACTCTGTAGGACGTAGAACGTAGATGAAGAATTCCACAGGATGAACAACAGTAGCCAGTCCCTCTGAGGTACCCGGCCTATATCTTACGTGGCGGGCCGGCTCCGCCCCTGGCCAAAACCACCTTCCAGAACCCTCAAGAAGGATCTCAACCCGGACCACGTGACCACCCCCAGCCCCCACTTGGGGCCCCTCTGTAGACTGAACCGGTCACGTGTCCTCTTGGGTCAACAGAGTGCACGACCTCCAGTAAACCCTTCCCTATGGCCAGCACTCGCACACCCGATCCTCTAGGGCTGGAATTGAACGCCAAGCGTGATGGCATACAGCGCTGTCACTCAGTGCTGACCGAGCCCCTCTAGGACCGGAACTGCACCCATATCATAGTGGTATCCACGATGTTAAGACACCGCACAACATGCCTCTCTAGGTTCGGCATACATAGTGACATCTCGCGATGTCACCCCATCATCCCCCCCACCCCCCTCGTTGCACTCAGCCGTCCCAGCTGTCAACTCTTCCTCTAATAACGAACAAAGTGAACAATTAAGAAAACCCCTATGTGTGCCTCAACAAATAAATACCCCAACCCACCTATACAATATGTACACTATCTACAAATATACAGTAACTAACAGGGAAAGGGGATGAACGTACAGAACAACAATAGGCAACAAAGGAAGGGAGCAATCAAAAAAAATAACCGCAGTAAAATGCGAACGCCCGGGACCCCCCTCCATGACCAGCATCTCCCACCATCATCGTGTAACAACACCAATAAAGGCTAAATTCAGCCAATAACCGATATGGCCTGCTGAGTGCGACAACTAACTGGCAGTGTGGGAGCGTGTGTGTATGGGGATCACGAAAACCAAAGAGTGCTTGTGGCCGGGCCCCCAGAGGAGGTGGGTTCACTCTCCCTGGAGGTCCCGGGGAGAATTTGCAAATATCCTGTCGAACCCGGCTCCTCACGAAGAGCAGTTGGCCGGGCAAATCCAGTGGAGATGGTGCAGGTGGCGGCTTGGGAGACGTTAAACGCGCGGCACCTGAGGACGGGATCACATGACTCGGCGAGCTGAGGTGTGTGAGGTTGGTCCTCAGTGGGTATACACCTCAGCTCGCTTGGGTCAACTCCGCCGACCCAAGTTAATCTGAACACACTTTGGTCAAACGACCCGAATAACATCAAATGGCCCCCTCCAGGGTTTAAACAATTTGGGCGACGTACCCACCGTTACCTGTAGACAGTGCAGACAGTCTGTGTCAGCTGGAACTCACTCATGTGCAGAAGTACGGGAACCCCTCAGCCGCTCACATTTGCCAATTGGCTCGAAGAGAAATTTTCTTTCGAAGCCTCCCACGCTTCCGAAAGCTTCTGACGGGTAAAGTGCGCAGAGTCAGAAACTTTTTATTTAGCTTAGTTTGGCAGGGCTCGTAATTGGACATCAATCTGGGGGTTGTGTTCTCTCCCATACATAAAAAATAGTGAGTAGCGGGTGGATGCATTAGGGGTCATTCTATAGGTGGCCAAGACTCCGGGAGCATGCAAGTCCCAGTCAAGCTGGGACTCGCTGACCTAATGGCTCAACATGGAGGTAAGAGTCCTGTGCAGCCACTCTACCATTCCATCCATCTCCGTGTGGTATTGTGACGGGCGTACTTTCTTTGTTCCCAAAAAATAGCACATCTCACGCAGTAATTTCGAAGAAAAATTATTGCCCTGATCGGTCAGAAGATGTTTGGGGGCACCCTTGTCCATCACATTGCCATTGAGGAATGTATTTGTGATCACCGCTGGCGACCGGTTTGAGAGCGGCCAGGCCATCGGCTATCGTGAAAAATACTCAACTCCAAATCACAAATACTTATTCTCACGAGGGGTAGTGGGAAACGGACCAATGATATCTAGAGCAAACAGCTTATTTATGCGGGATACCTGCATAGATTGCAACGGTGTACAACAGGGTTTAGCCAGCGGTTTCTGCTGTAGTGCACTGCACACACCCTTTCAACAAATTTGCGACATCTTCTGCCATGCCAGGCCAGAAGAAGTCCAACTTAAGTGTGGCCAACGTCTTTTGCACACCCAGGTGCAATAGTCGTTCGTGCATCGCCCAAATTACTTTACCCTGCAGGGCAGTGGGCACAACAATGTTGTAACAGCACAACCCTCCATCCCAATGCATAAGTAATAATAGAGGCAACACCCCATCGGTCCCACCCCCATCAGCCTTCTTGACACAGTGTCGTAACTTAAGCAGGGAAGCGTCTTCCACCTGGAGGCACCCCACTCCACATGGTCCAAGCCAATAAAGGCGGCACATGCCACAGGACCGCAAGGGGAAGGGGCGAGTCCTTGGCAGGCATCTTACAGAGCCCTGAGCCTGAGAAACGCATGCACCCGTCGCTCGTTGGTCATCGTGACAGGGCATCTACGTTAGTGTGTTGGGTACCTTTGCGATAGGAAACAGTAAAGGAAGAGTCCTGGAGAACTTCCAACCAACGTGAAAGTTGGCCAGACAGCTGCTCATTACGCAGCACGTTCTGTAGCGCTGCATGGTCAGAGTACACCTCAAAGCGTCTGCCATAAAGATAGGGGCAATACTGTTGCACAAAAAAACAATAGCCAAAAGTTCCCAGTGTATGACGCAGTACCATTGTTTGGCCGGAGACATCACTCTGCTGCCATATGCTACAAAACTCTCGACGCCATTAATGACTTGAGACAGAACAGCACCATCAATCGCTGGAATGTAGCTGGAGCGGAGTGAAGACCCATTGGAAGCCGATTAAATTCGAATAAGTCTTCTGGTGTACGAAAGGCTATCTTGGACTTAGAGGATTTAGCTAAGGGCAATTGCCAAAATCCGGATAGGTGGTCAAGAGTCGAAAAATAATGTGCTCTTGCTAGAGCATCCAGCGAATCGTCTATCCAAGGAAGCATCAGCAACAGATATCTTATTAAGCTTACAGAGGTCAACACAAAAGTGCAATCTAACATCCTCCTTTCAAAAAAGCAATTGGGGCTCCCCACGGGCTCGTGGATGGCGAGATTATATTGGTGGTCAACATTTCATCAACCGCCAGCCATACGTCTTCTTTTTCCATAGGGCTCAGTCGGTAGGGGTTCTGCCGGATGGGAGCGGGGTCTCCCGTATCGATGTAGTGACTCAAAACGTAGTGCAGCCAATGCCAAATTTGTCCTCAACTCCCTCCTCTGGAACTCGGACAATTCTGAATTTTCGGACAAAAGTGTATCCATACACTTTTCATAAGAAATCTGTTGCGGTTTTGTATTTGATGCAACCCCCACACCACGAACATTTTTTTTCCCTCATGAAGCGCGGGCAATGCATGGGCAAGCACGGTGTCCTCCTGAATGACAGAATTGTCCAACCCTGCATTCAGGACTTGAATGAGCGGTTCCTGGTCATTAGATACCAGAACATGGGCCCCCACCAACTTCAACCCATGAATAGTCCTAGGAGGATTCCTCCCATAGTCGCCACCTGGTCTAGTGGCTTCCACAATCATAAAGGAACCAACGTTTGCATAGTGGGGGAATCTTTACAGTCATACTCGCAAGCGCTTGTACAGTAGCGTTGTCCGGGCACAATCGAGTGGGAGAAGGCAAAAAGGCCATGCAATGGCCCGATGGTACCTCAAGGCAACCTTGATGAATCAACATTTTCAGGGGCATCTTCCCCAATAAGTCAGTCCCGAGCAGATGTAATGTAAGGTTATGCCTGAGGGTAACTCTGCGATGGTGATAGGCTCTACCGGCCTCAGCCCGCAGCCAATGGGGCGTCGAGCCAGGGGCGTAGCCTGGAGCTGCATAGCAACATCGAAAAAGTTCTAGGGGTGTGGCTGAGGATTGGCTGCGTGGTATCACGTGGGCCAGGTGTTATAAGGGGTAGAGAGAGACAGCTAAGGGTCAGTGTGAAGAGGAACTGAGGGGGAGCCCACGTCTGTGTTGTTGGCACGCTAACAGCCACGTGGCGGGACGCAGGCTGTCTCCCTCACACTATCAGCCAGCAGCGTGAGGGAGCAGGGGGAGCGAGAAAACATCACGCTCTAGTAACGGAATAGCAAGGAAGGGAACCCAGCATGTGAGGAGGAGCTGTGTAACCGAAGAGTGAATGAAGAAACTCAAAAGACAAGGCATCGTCCGAGCGGGTGTTATTGCACAAGCAAGGAACAGCAAGGGACGATGACACAAGATCTGGTCCCGTCAAATTTCGATTTAAAGCTTTCGTGACTGCAGGGATTCATCTTCTTGGTTCTTTCGGTAAAGTCACGTAGAATAGAAATAATAAAATAATAAAAATAAAACATCAAAAAATTATTCTCACGACGTTTCGGCCACAACGCAAGTAGCCGTCCTCAGGTGGAGAACAGGTCTGTCGAGGAGACAGAGTCTGAATGACAAGCCCTAGGCTTGGAGCGACAATTTAAGCTGAGATGGAGGGGCGAAGAGCGCCTTGACAAAATAATTTGCATATCAAGAGGGATTTAGCATATTTATGGGAAATGCAGATATGCGATTAGTACTACTTGTGAAATGCGTAGGAGGTTTGGCGAGGGGTTTAAAGTCATTATGCCCGTGCATTATGCAGGATTAGCAGCATCAAAGGGAGGGGATAGGGGTAGCATTAATAAAGGGAAGGAGTGTTAATAGTATGTAGCTGCAGTAACTAAACCACCACGTAAACAACTAAAGTATAAACTACATAGTATCTTAAGTATTCTAAATATACTATACAATAAGCTGAGTTACTAACAGTAAGTAATACATTACAATTTTACGTCGCAAAAAATATAATATGCTTCCATCTAAACTTTATTCTCTTACATCACACGAGTCTACACCGTACTATATACTGCCATAGACAGACCAAACATTTAATTATATACTGTATTGCTATACACAACCCTATACCTTATACATTGTAATATTACACGATGTATTACTCTACCCACCCTAATGTATATGTTTTATTTCTATTATTTTATTATTTCCATTCTACGTGACTTTACCGAAAGAACCAAGAAGATGGTCACGTCAATTTGATATCCGCCCAATGAACTGCCATTTGCAGCAAAGCACGGAACCCCGACGGGACATAGGGTACGACATTTAGGGTGCAGAATGTAAAAAATCAACTCAGAAATGATGGTCGCGGACGCACCAGTATCAACGAGCATTCTGATTTCAACCCCCTCTATCATTCCAATAACAGCGGATGAAAATGCGGTCGCGGCAACCAGCCTATGAGCAAAGTTCGACCACTGACCCTGTCAGAGCGACCAGTCAGCCTGAGAAAAAATTGAACCCTCACGCCCTGACACACGACGGGAATGAAATCTGACCGAACGTGATGAGTGAGGTGGATTCAGGGGCCGTGTATGTGATAAGTCGCGACTCGCCTTCGGGTATAGAGGAGTGGAGGACGGTTGGGCGGATGACCCCGTTCCCAGGACGAGGAGAGGTCTTTCATCATCAAAATCCTGATAAAACACCAGATCCAGGTCCGATTCAACACAGTACATAAAATCCGTGATCTGGTCCCGTCTGTAAAAGATGTGGTTCCAGACATACAGTACCCTGGCTTCTACAAACTAAGTTGCCTCTGTGGTAGCAGTTACATTGGAGAAACCAAACGACATATCTCGGACCGCATCCATGAACATAAAGCAGACTTGAAACACGGTAGGACAAACACCTCAGCCGTGGCAGATCACTGTTACAATTCAGTGGGCTCACATGATATTGACTTCTCCAAGACAGAGGTTATCTGCAAGCCATCTGGCTACCATGAGAGATTCGTTCATGAGGCGATCCACATATACAAACACAGAGACAATTTCAACCGAGAAGATAGATTCTGTCTCAGCAATCATTGGAAGGATGTAATAAACCATTTCGGATCTTAACTGATTGTGTTCACGTTTACGGTGACTTTCAGACCGCGTTCCACTCACTGGCATTGTATTCTCCGCAGGGAATGGATTCTTTGCTCCGCTGCAAGTCTCCTCCAACTACTCTCCCATTGACATATTTCGTTGCTTCCTCTTAGTATCTTTCACACGACGGTCAATGGTACAGTGTATAGCGGATTGTATAATAATACATAGTATAAAATTGTAATGCTTAATACAATGTACAAAGTAATATATAGTATAGTAATTGTATAGTGAATATACAGCAGTGTGATATACATTAGGGTGGGTAGAATAATACATAGTGTAATATTACAATGTATAAAGTATAGGGTGGTGTATAGCAATACAATATATAATTTATTGTTGGGTTTGTCTATGGCAGTATATAGTATGGTGTAGACACGTGTGATGTAAGAGAATAAAGTATAGATGGTAGCATATTATATTTTTGCCACATAGAATTGTAATTTATTACTTACTGTTAGTAACTCAGCTTATTTAGAGTATATTTAGTATACTGATGATACTATGTAGTTTATACTTTAGTTGTTTACGTGGTGGTTTAGTTACTGCAGCTACATACTATTAACACTCCTTCCCTTTATTAATGCTACCCCTATCCCATTCCTTTGATGCTGCTAATCCTGCATAATGCACGGGCATAATGACTTTAAACCCCTCGCCAAACCACCTACACATTTCACAAGTAGTACTAATCGCATATCTGCATTTCCCATAAATATGCAAAATTAATCTTGATATGCAAATTATTTTGTCAAGGCGCTCTTCGCCCCTCCATCCCAGCTTAAATAGTCGCTCCAAGCTTGTGGCTTGTCATTCAGACTCTGTCTCGGTGCTCTTTCATCTGTCTACCCCATCTAGTCACAGTTCTTCTGCAACCAGCGCTTGAAGGCCACCCAGTCGCCTCCGGAGCCTGAAAATTATCAGCAAAAGGTAAACATCGCCTGAGGGATGGAATCTAAAGAGGTGAACTTGACGCAGTCTCAGATTTGACGGGCTCGACCCTGCACAGCTACGGTGCTCTTTCCTCCACCGCTGGCCCTTCATGGCCAAGCTCCACAACCATCGCAGTCACGGCTTCGATGAGTTCATCAAGGCGGGTGCGGAATGTGTGGTAATCTCTCCCCAACAGTGGTGAGCTGTCACTGAGATTGTCGTCGTGATGCCTCACCCCTTTTCTCTGGGGTCGCCATGCCCGGAGCTGTCTGAGGAATAACGCCTTTGTCATCCTCATCGTCCAATGTCTTGGTATGTAGTCTGTGTCGTGTAAGCATAACCTAACTTGGCCTATGTTACTAACAAAATAACGTTTGGCCACTTCCAACACCAGTTGAAGAGGTTCAACAGAGTCGCAGACATAGACTTGGAAGCAACATATTTATTCAACTCCAGCACACAGGGTAACCTCCCCATAACAGAATAACAACCTATGGTGGTGACCACAAGGCTAACTACACTAGTTACAATGTACAGTGAGGAAAAAAGTATTTGATCCCCTGCTGATTTTCAACGTTTGCCCACTCACAATGAAATGATCAGTCTATAATTATAATGATATGTTTATTTGAACAGTGAGAGACAGAATAACAACAACAAAATCCAGAAAAATGCATGTCAAAAATGTTATAAATTGATTTGCATTTTAATGAGGGAAATAAGTATTTGACCCCCTCTCAATCAGAAAAATTTCTGGCTCCCAGGGGGTGCTCCTAATCTAAGCTTATTACCTGTATAAAAGACACCTGTCCACAGAAGCAATCAATCAATCAGATTCCAAACTTTCCACCATGGTCAAGACCAAAGAGCTCTCCAAGGATGTCAGGGACAAGATTGTAGACCTACACAAGGCTGGAATGGGCTACATGACCATCGCCAAGCAGCTTGGTGAGAAGGTGACAACAGTTGGTGCGATAATTCGCAAATGGAAGAAACACTAAATAACTGTCAATCTCCCTCGGCCTGGGGCTCCATGCAAGATCTCACCTCGTGGAGTTGCAATGATCATGGGAACGGTGAGCAATCAGCCCAGAACTACACGGGAGGATCTTGTCAATGATCTCAAGGCAGCTGAGACCATAGTCACCAAGAAAACAGTTGGTAACACACTACGCTGTGAAGGACTGAAATCCTGCAGCACCCGCAAGGTCCCCCCGCTCAAGAAAGCACATATACATGCCGGTCTGAAGTTTGCCAATGAGCATCTGAATGATTCAGAGGACAACTGGGTGAAAGTGTTGTGGTCAGATGAGACCAAAATGGAGCTCTTTGGCATCAACTCAACTCGCCGTGTTTGGAGGAGGAGGAATGCTGCCTATGACCCAAAGAACATCATCCCCACCGTCAAACATGGAGGTGGAAACATTATGCTTTGGGGGTGTCTTTCTGCTAAGGGGACAGGACAACTTCACCGCATCAAAGGGACGATGGATGGGGCCATGTACTGTCAAATCTTGGGTGAGAACCTCCTTCCCTCAGCCAGGGCATTGAAAATTGTTCGTGGATGGGTATTCCAGCATGACAATGCAAGGCCACTCCAGATCCTGGAGTGGCCTAGCCACTCTCCAGACCTTAATCCCATAGAAAATCTGTGGAGGGAGCTGAAGTTCGAGTTGCAAAACGTCAGCCTCGAAACCTTAATGACTTGGAGAAGATCTGAAAATCCCTCCTGAGATGTGTGCAAACCTGGTGGCCAACTACAACAAACGTCTGACCTCTGTGATTGCCAACAAGGGGTTTTGCCACCAAGTACTAAGTCATTTTTTGCAGAGGGGTAAAATACTTATTTCCCTCATTAAAATGCAAATCAATTTATAACATTTTTGACAATGCGTTTTTCTGGATTTTGTTGTTGTTATTCTGTCTCTCACTGTTCAAATAAACCTACCATTAAAATTATAGACTGATAATTTTTTTGTCAGTGGGCAAACGTACAAAATCAGCAGGGGATCAAAAACGTTTTCCCTCACTGTAATTGATTTTACGGACCAGGACCAACAGCTCGGATTCAGGTCCAAGTATTGGAGACTCGTTGAACATAGAACGTAGACAAAGGTTTCTTCCAGGATAAACAACAACCCTGGTCCCTCTCGGGACCCGTCTAATATTATTTGTGGCATGGCTGGCTCCACCCTAGGCCACGACCACCTTCCAGAATCGGAAAGGATCTGGATCCCACTTGGGGCCCCTTTGTAGACTTAACTGGTCACATGTCTTATCGAGTCAATCAGAGTGCTATAGCCTTTAGTAACCTCATTCCGACGGCTGGCACTTCCGCACCCTGTTGTCAAACGACTTGCTCCATTTTAGGGTCCTTCTTCTGGCTTCCGTTTTACTGCCAGATTTGAAGTGATGTCACGTATTCAACCAACGGAGCGTCTAACCAAGGGGGATTCTAAACAATTTGAATATTCCAAGTCAAATATTCCCAATCCTTAACAAATGTATGACAGATGTACATCAAATTTATACAAATAAATAATACATTCATTTTCTGTCTTGTGGCTCCTAGATATATGCGTTTTTCCAAACAATTATATTAAGAGTGATATTGCCTTTTTTAATGTAAAAGTATATTTTTTATTACGTCTGTATTTAGTGTGTTCTAAAAAAAAGAATACACTAATGGAGGCCTGTGAACGCCTCCCTTGAGACAACAAAGGCCAAAGCAGCACCCCCTTCTGCCTCGCTCTCACACAAAATAGACTGGGCATCTTGAGGTTTAATCTTGCCTTAAAGCTTTCGTGACTGCAATAATTCATATTCTTTGGGTTTTTCGGTAAAGCCACGTAGATAGAACAATCAAATAATAAGAATACAAATGAAAATAAAGTGAATTAAAAAATATTAAAATATCACGATGTTTCGATCGCAACACAAACAATCGTCATCAGGCGAAAAAAAGGGGGAAAGCTGCTGAGGCAGGCTGTTTTAAAGGTTTGAAATGGGTGCAGCCCAAGGGTCATCAACGAAGTGGGCGGGGCTAGTGATGTTAAAGTGAGAGATTAACATGTCAATGTAAGAGATTAGCATGTCAATGTAAACGGCGGCTGTAATAGTGTGAAGCTGTTAATGTGAGATCAGAGAGTCGAAAATAACTGCTAACATTGGAAGGTAGGATGGAAACATCACAGCCAGTCATGACTTGATCAGTTTGTACCCATCTTCTCGGTTGAAATTGTGTCTGTCTATATATCTGGATGGCTTCATGAACGAATCTTTGTTGATAGCCAGTGGGTTTGCAGAGTAACTTCATCTTAGAGAAAACAATTTCGTGTGAGCCCACCGCATTAAAACCGTGAACAGCCACGACTGAGTTATTGGTCCTACCATGTTTCAGATCCGACACATGTTGCTTAGTTTCCCCAATGTAACTACTGCCACAGGCACAGTTTAGTTTGTAGACACCAGAGTATTGCATGTCAGGGATCACATCCTTCACAGATGGGATCAAATCACGAATTTTATGTAGTGTTAATCGAACCTGAATCTTGTGTTTGCTCATGATTTTGGAAGTATTTTTGTGACCCCTGCTATGTATCTGCAAGTTATGTAAGATATTTCATTTACTCTAGATTTGAAGTTTTCGTGACTGCAAGTATTCATACTCTTTGTTTTTTTCTGTAAAGTCACGTAGGTAAAAATAAAATAAATGAAAACACCTAAATTAAATCACGACGTTTTGGGCGCAACGCAAGCGTCCTTCTTCAGGTGGGGACAACGTAGTGGAAGGACACCGCTTAAGTGTGTCTAAGAGATGGCTGTGACGAGGAATTATATAGTCGCGGGAGATGAAGGGAGGGGACGGGCCATGGTGAGTGTGGGGGCGGGGTGTGGGCTGGGAGGGAACGTTGTGAACACTGGGGGTGCGCTGGGAGGCAAAGACTGGAGCTGAACCTGAAGCTTTGTGATGCAGATGGCGGAAGTAAATAAGCAAGGTAAGATTAAGCAGCCTGTTGTTATGCTGCCGGGGAGTAAATTAGAAATGCACAAGCTAAAAAACTGCGTGTGGCAATGGTGATGGTAGTGTGTGAGGCTGGGGATAACAGACTGGGAATATGGATATATTTCTGAATTTAGTTGTTTTCATTTATTTTATTTTTACCTACGTGACTTTACCGAAAAAAACAAAGAGTATGAATCCTTGCAGTTACGAAAACTTCAAATCTATAATTAATGCCTTCTACGGGGAGGAGTTCCACTTATCTGATAGATTTTTTAACAGACAACGAGACGAGAAGTCACAGCTTATCTAGATGATAACCTTCCTCAAGAGATGCCGCGACAACAAGGTAATACCCATCGCTTTCACACTCACATCTGTGAAAAATGTCATTCCTGACATGCAATATCCGGGAGTCTACAAACTAAGTTGCACCTGTGGTGATTGTTACACTGGGAAAACGAACGTCATGTCTCGGACCGTGTTCGCAAACACAAGGCAGATCTAAAACACGGCAGAACTAATTCCTCCACCGTGGCTAACCATTGCTATAACGCTGTGGGCTCTCATGATATTGTTTTTTCCGAGACCAATGTGCTCTGCAAACCTTCGGGCTACTATCAAAGGTTTGTTCATGAAGCCACCCAGATATATAAACATAGACATAACTTCAACTGAGAAGATGGATATGAATTGAGCAATCATTGGAAGGATGTTATTAACCAAGTAAAGCCTTATCTGCTTTATGGTGTTGCCTTCATATCCGCATCTCCCCTTTTGCTTTTGCTTCTCCTTTTGCCCTTTGATCCTTTCTTTCTGCTCTACATCCGGCAGCACCCCTCCCTCTCTCCTCCCTGGCCCCTCCCCCCTCTCTTACCTATGTAGTGCTGAACTTTACGCAGACAACTTCTTGCTTTTCTGTCATCCTTTTATTTTACCAACACAGCACATTTCGCCACCATTCTCCAGCGCGTTCTCCGCTCGCTCGCCGCATTCCGCCGGCCTCGCTCGCCCCGATCCTCCTTCTCTCTCTCTCTCTCTCCCGACTCTCCTCTCTGCTTCTCTGTCACACTCCAGCCGTTCTCTCGCGGCTTCTCCATCTCACTCCAGCCGCTCTCTCGCGGCTTATCCGTCTCACTCCAGCCGCTCTCTCGCGGATTCTCCGTCTTACTCCAACCACTCTCTCGTAGCTTCTTCGTCTCCAGCTGCTCTCTCGTTGCTTCTCCGCCTCACTCTACTGCTACTCTATACTTCTTACTTTACTCCACTGCTACTTTATACTTCTTCCTTTACTCAACTGCTACTCTATGCTTCTTCTAGTATCTTTGTCTTCTGCTCCGACCATCTCCATCCAGCTCCCAGGCGCAACTCCACTCAATTCAACTCCCTGTCTATATCTCACGTCGCTGTATTTATCCCCGTCCCTATTAATTTCCAAATAATTAGTTGGCGTCCCCCCAACGCCCCTCACCCCCGGCCCCCGCTGCCACCTGTCTCCCTTCCCAGACTTGGAGGCACCACCTTGTACCCAACAACAACAACCGGCCAATCACTGCCCTGCATCCATAATTGCCTAACGGGCCGTCTCTGACTCACCCGTTGGTCCCCAACATCAGCAGCATGTCCCGACATGACCCCACTGTACCCCACACGCACGTGTGTGCAATTACCCCCCTTGGCGCATGTTAAACCACTACACCTTGTATTACGGGAGTCCTTCTACCCACTTCAGCAGCTGTTTCTTGCTTTAGTTGTTCCACCGGATGACGGACGCTCGTGTTGCACCCGAAACGTCGTGATTTTATTTATTTTATACCTACGTAACTTTACCAAAAGAACCCAAGGGGAATGGAGGGGAGTTTTAAAGGGCTTATGACATTAGGTGTCAGGATGTCCAGGCAGCCAGAACAAAGGGGCAACTAGTCTGACCAGATCAATGCAAGGGGCGTGATAGGAGGAGCAACTTTGGGTTTTCATGTGTCTTAGGGAAGAAGTCCCTATATAACAACGTACGAAAATCATGCAAGTCAGTCTTGCAGAGGCAAACTCCGGGTATGGTCCTCAAAATCAACCATAAGTGTCAAGTATTGCAGCGTCAAAGGCTGTGTTGCTAAGTGTTGAGTTCTGCGTTGACAGACTCTGAGTATCGCTGAAAGATGTATTCTACGTTTTTACTTCATGTTTTGAGTCACTTGCAGAGTCAAGGATTTCGAAAAGTTGAACTGTACTAAGCTAAGAGTTGTGATAATTTAAGAGGTGTGAGAAGTTAAGTGGATATTTGAGTTATGCATCGATATTGAGTGTGCATGAGATGTTGTCCAAGCTATAGGCTGGACAAGTTCTGTTGACCAAGTGACTGATACGCTGATGATTAGAGTCTTGATGAGTTCTGAAGAAAACGAGGAGCAGTGAGACAACGGTGCACAGCAGGAGACCTCCCGAGGGAGGGGAGGGAGGCACCAAGAGTGTTCGCACAAAGCAGACAGCTGCTGACGAGAGATGAGGAGCAGCGCGGCTACAGAGCACCGCAACTGCTGATGGAGCCTGGTGTGCAGATCACCTGTAAGCCGAGCTGCGCAGCAGCTAGCGGCTGACCACGAGCGTGCTGACTCGGAAGCCCCAAACACCCTCCAGCGTGGAGCAGAGGTCGCAATCGGGTACCCGATACCCGTACCCTACCCGATACCCGGCTACCCGTACCCGGCCGGGTACAGGTACCCGTTTGCGACCCTGGTGCGGCCGGGTACGGGTACCGGGTAGCTGCACGTGGCTCACCCCAACCGATGAGTAAGAAGGCCGTGAGTCACTGGTGAGTAACCGTTTATCACTCATTTCCCAACATCTTGTCTCTTCTCACAATTCAAGTTCCTAGAATCAACCCATCCGCGCCTTCAACATGGCTTCATCGGATGAAGCCATGCGCAGACAACATACGAAGAAGGGGCGGCGAGCAGCAGGGCCGCGAGCGCCCTACAACTGTGGACCAAGCCTGCCGTGCTGCAACTTCGTTGAGGGACTTGAGGTGTTGTTCAGAAAGAAGAAAGTAGGAGAAACATGAACTTTTACTTACTCACTATTAGTAACTGTACCTTGTACAGGTTATGGGCCAAGAATAATCTCAGCTTGCACGCCTCACACACCAAAACAAGGGAATTGTGTATGGTCGCGTTACCATGTGATTGTGAGATTCGATCGTTGATGTTCTTTTAACCATTTGATAAGCATTTCTTTTATGAACCCATATGCCTGCATGAATATTATACTTTTTTATATTGGCGGTTTATTTTCTTTCAATCGTAAAATCTTGCAAATCTGATCATTAATGCCTTCTGAACATTTGATAAGAATACCATGTTTTTGAACACGTATGCTGACATTGATACTGTTGTTGTGGGTTAGCCTGTAAGTATTTTTTAATCACGTGATCGTGAGATCCGTTAGTTGATTCTTCTAACCATTTGATACGCATATTTTCGGACACGCATTCCGTACCAATATTGCAATTTTAGGATCTGCCTATTGATTTTATCACGTGATCAAGAATATTAGCCAATACTTGTTTTTTTATCATTCAATACGGATTGATGAGTAGGCATATTTGCATGGGTACTGTCGTTGCTATTATTTCCTGCTGATAATAGTTCTGGATATTAAAGTTCCTTAGATTAAAAACAGGTTTCCAAGTGCTTCTTTCCTTTCTTATGCATATTGTCGTAATGACAAACTGTCTCCTGCGGTGAGATCTGAACCCCGAGACCTGACGTAATTACACACGTAATTGTTAAAGCGAGAATCATAAAATCAGGGAGAGAATCATTGATATTATCACGATTGGTGAAACATACCCCAAGACAACGAGAGAGCCGATCATAATCGCACTGCTTAATAACTGCACACACAAATACATAATCACTAACACATAATTAACAACAGCCATTCGCCAATAAGTGGCAGTGACGTCACCACGACGCTTGTGCCAGGCCATGTGCACCTTGATGCCACGTGAAGTGTCGAATGCCCGCTGGCAGGAGGTCACGGGGCAGACCCAGGTGCCATGGGTCGACTGACTGAGATGACCGAGATGACTGGCTGATGCACCACCTGTGACCCCTACTGTGCCAATTTGCTGTGCTTTAGCCACACGGCTCTCCGCTCGTTGTTGTGAGCATCGTTCCTTTGCCCTCCGTTGTTGCTGGAGGGCGACTGCCTCCAAATGCCCAGCAGCGTCCTTCACGAACCTCCTCCACAGAGGCCGATCTTGACACCGCTGGTACCAGTCATCGGCAAGTCCACTCAGCTCCACGTCCTCCTATACCACATCGCTCCATCTCTTCTCTAGCCCGTGCCGTACCCGTTTAGCCCCCTCGATCTGGCCGAAAAAAAGCTGTTTCAGCATGCGGTGGCTGGGCATGCAGGCTACATGACCCAGCCAACGAAGCCTTGCCTGCCGGAGGAGCTCACCGATGGGACTTTGCCAGATCTTTCAAGGATTTGTGAGCTCCTCACACAATCCAGCCTGGTTAAAGCCAGGATGGATCGTAGGCAGGCCAGCCTAAATGTTTCAAACCAGCGAAGATGCTCCATTAGGGGGGTCCACGTTTCGCAAGCATAGAGAAGGGAGGGAATGACTGTGGCTGAGAAGACTTGAAGCTTCGTGTGGAGCGACAGACCAGGTAGCTTCCACACAGTGTTACGCAACCGATGAAAATATATTGCCGCTCAATTGATTCAGAGTTAGACCTCTGCTGTTAAACTTGAGCCGGTCAAAAGCATACTGCCCAGGTATGGGAAACTATTCACTCTCTCCACTATTGCCCCATCAACGATTGGGAGTTGTGGGGGTGGAGTGTCCGATGGTACAAAATACCCAGGCAGGTGCTTATTTTTGGTGGGGCTGATGGTAAGGTCCCACCTCTTAGTGGCAAGCTCCAGTCTCAGCAGCAGCGTCTCCAACTCCTCCTCTGAATGAGCAGCTATTACCAAATCATCGGCATACATAACGTGGTTGACCAATAGGGAGCAATCCCTTGATCGCACCCGGGCATCGATCAGCCTCCCATTATATCTGTACCAAATTGAGATTCCCCCGGTACAGCTTTTGAAGGCTTCACGAACTACGTGGTCAAAATAGATGTTAAATAATGTGGGAGCCAGAGGACATCCCTGTCGCACCCCAAGGTGTACAAGGAAAGGCTCTGACTCCCGGCCACGTAGTTTAACCCGGGCCCACTCACCATCATGAAGGTCCTTAATGATCGGGAGCAGAGGGTCAGGGACTCCGAAAGCACGAAGAACAACCCAGAGCCAAGGCCTACTGATGGTATCATAGGCCTTGACCAGGTCAATAAAGCAGAGATGTAGGTCTTGGTGAAATTCCCTACACCTCTGCTGTAGCAGATGGATTGCATCTGTGCAGGACCGCCCTTTCCTGAAACCGCATTGGGGCTCCGCAAGCCTCTCCTCAGCGTGCCTAGCAAGGCGATGTTGAATAATCCTTGCCAGGACACTGAGGAGTGAAATGCCCCTGTAGTTGTTACAGTCTGTGCAGTCCCACTTCTTAAAGAGGGGAAGCACCAGGGCATCCTTCCAATCCTGCGGAACCCGTCCAGTGGTCCAGACTGTTGTTATGATGTAATATAGGGCAGTCTGTGCACAAACGCCACCCTCCCTCAGCATTTCACTTGGGAGATCATTTCTGCCCGGTGCCTTTCATGGTCTCAGACTCCGGATTGCCTTCAGTACTTCCTCAACAGATGGCACCTCAGCCAGCCATTCACAGGAGGCCTCTTCCAATATTTTAGGCACCGCAGCCTCAGTAGGGTTATCCCCACTTTGTGCCATGATGTTTTCCTGGCTAAGAGATTTCCCCTCCCCCAAGACCTCACAGAAAGGCTCAGCAAATCTGCAAACCTGTTCCTGGCGGTCAGAGATTGGATCACCGTTTTTTCCCCTAATGATGGTAATAGGTGTGGTGCTGCAGGTTACTTTTTTGATGGAGTTAAATATTGAATTGTGATCGCGTGCACTGAAGCAGACTCCATCTCCTCAGCAACCCGCGACCATCACCCATCCTTGCAGCGCCTCACGGCTCTCCGAACCTCCGAGCGAAGGCTGCGGTAAGCCTCCTCATTCTCTGACGTGGGATGCTGTAGCCGATGAGAGTGGGCCTGTCGCTTTTTCTCAACTATCCTGAACACCTCCTCTGTCAGCCAGGGTCTTTTGGGAGGTCTGGACCGCGTACCCAAAGCAGCCATTGCAGCTGCACGAGTCACAGTCCTAAACCTCGCCCATTTACCCTCGACATCAGGAGGAGTGGAGGACGATGCCAACCCCAGCTGCAAGCGATGATGAAATTCTCGCTTGCAACTTTCATCAGCTGAGACCAGGCCACTTTAGGTTGGAATGGGGTCATGGGTGTACACCCACCACCGGAGTGGAAGAATGGCAGGCGCATCTTACAGATGACTAGTCGATGGTCAGAGGGCAGATCAGCTCAACGGTAGGTCCTGGTGTCAAGGACAAGGCCTCGCATTTGCTGGTCCGTCACTATGTAGTCCAGCAGATGTTCTTGCTTGGACCCAGCATGCATCCATGATCTTGTGTGGATGTGCCGATGCTGTAACAGCGTGTTGGTAATTACAAGGCCATGGGCTGCACAAAAATCTAGTAGCCTCCTACCGTTGTTATTGAGCTGATCTGGCCCATGCCTTCCAATCACTCCAGACCAGGTGCCAGCATCATGACCAACTCGGACATTGAAGTCACCAAACAATATGACTCTGTCCCGAGTGGCCACTTTAGCCAGCACCTGTAACAGGAGGTCATAGAAGGCATCTGACTCATCGGCTTTGCCAGCATCCCTCCATTGATGGGGGGGGGGGGGGGGGTAATGTAATTGTAGATGACTAGTTGCGGACATGATGTCGGGCTCGCTTCCAGGTGCGGTGACAGCACAGGATGTGATGTCATGCGCGCCTGCCGGCGGGATGACGTCGTGTCTCGCAAGGGAATAAAAGAGGGAGCCCATGACGTCAACGGGATCATTGCGGGAGACAAGGGACGAAGAAGGGTAGGAGTTAGGGCCAGGAGTAAGGGGATAGGAGTCTGTAGAGAGGCCAGCATAAGAGCTAGGTGTGGCTGCGCTCCTGCTGGGTGAACCCTCGGCCGGTGCAGAGGAGGCAGCCCGGGCAGCCTGCAGTACTAAGAGACAGAGCCAGGGATCCGAGTGTAGGACCGAGCCTAGGACTCCTACTCCTGGGGGAAGTGTTTGTAGACTGTTGTATTGGCGCAAGCCCTTAAATAAACACGGCAGAAGTCCTTATCTCAAGAACCGTCTCCGAGTCCTCCAGTGCTCCTCAACACATAGAGTCCCTTATATATGTGTAATAAAGGACTCCGTCAGGCGATGTAGGTCTCCGTTCGTCCTTTTTTGGGTTCTTGTCTCGCACGCCGCTGGTCCTCGCTCAGACCCGCGCCGTCTCTGCCGTGCACCCCGCGCACGCTCCGTGTGGCTCTCGCCACGCCGTGTCCACCTGGCTTCCTCCGTGTGCTCCTCCGCACACGCTGCCAGCCACACCGCTACTACGGGTACCCCGCACACTCTGCTGGCTCGTCGCTATCTACATGCGACCCCGCACACTCTGCTGGCCCGGTTGCCCACGCACCCGCTAGACGACGGTGCGCGTAGGCCCCCGACCACGTGGCAAATGGCGCCACTTCTCCCTCAACCGCCAGCGTGGCTTCCTCCCTATTCTCACTTTCTTCTCCCCCCAGCTCCCTTCCGGCTCTCTCCCTATATCCCCCCTCTCACGTGACCCTGACTCCTCCTTCCCATCCTGCCCCCGTCTCCGCCCCCCCGTTAACCCCGTCTCCCATTGGAGCCGAGGTGAGCAGTGACTCCTCCCACACGCTCCGCCTCTCAATACCCCGGCCCATGTGAGTGGCGCGGAGGCCAGCAACCACCCTGTTCTTGCTCGCATTACATATGTAATGGGCGTAAGTAGCGCAGGAGACGTCGATGGAGGCAACACCTATTTATTAACAATGGCTACGATATAGCATGTAGTGAACCCTAACACTTGAAGGGGTAACGGCCTCTTCACCCGGTTCTATCAGAGGAAGTGTTCCTCAGCTAACGTTCCCCGTTAGCTCCTAAATCCCTCTATCCCAGACCATCCTAATGGAGGCTAACTGACCTGGCCCAGCTTCGGCTCAGGTCCGAACCTCAGCCACACGAGTCTGGCCCTCACAAGGACACAGACCTCGCTGCTCTGAGTTCGCCCCTGGCTTGCCCTGCTCGGCTCTTATAAGAACTGCGAGACAGGGTAGTCCCAGGGCTAGGCTAGTCGGTCTTCAATCTTCACTGGCTCTTCATTCTCTTCTGTCCCCAACGACTGCCTCGAGCTCTCTAGCTCACCGCCATTATATACCCACATGCCCCCGAGGGGCGGGGCTGTGTGGGATCCCAGCCACATCCTCTACACAACCCCCCAGGGTGGTAACTATTTGCGGACGTGAATGTAGACACCCCAACATAACAGCTCGCTACACTCTGTCACCTAACACCTCTACATATATACATATGTAATAAACCTTCTTGAGACGGGTCTTGGAATCAGTCCTTTATTTCACTTCCACAGTTACACTCACACTCCCCGCTGCTGACACACAACGGGAAGCGGGCAGACCGTTTCTAAGTCGCACGCCACGTGGCATCCAGAGCCCCCGTGTGTGCGTGGCTCCCGCTCACTTCGTTCCCAGGTCTGCTCCCGACTCCCCTGCTTCTCCCCCCTTTTAACCCCTGGGTCACGTGGTCCCCCTAAGTCAATCCTCAGTGGTCGGCATCGAATATTCCAGATCGTTCCCTGTCAATCCCGAGACCACGCCTCTGATCCGGCTTCCCATTAGCCGAGGCCAAGATGGGCGAAGCCAACCACCCCAGCTAACATGCCTTGATCACGCTGAGGCCATGTGCCCCGACTCTCCCCTCATTAGCTACACAGCGAGACCGGCAGCCAATTACCACGTGAGCCCTACAAGGCTCTCATTACATCACCCCCCCCCCCCCCCGGTGAAAAAAATCAGCCGTCTCGGCTGGGAACAAAGGTGATCATCTGATTCCGTAAATGCTTATTAGGGCGCCAAGACGCATTGAACAATTAAAAAGAGTGAAATGGCGTCAACTCGCCAACCAAATTTAAAACAGAATGAACAATCAGACATACATTAGGGCGCCCCTGCAGCGCAGTAACGACAGGGAAGGGACAGCAAGGTAATCCGATGCTAACGAAAGGGGAGAGATTTGGATCGCTTCCGAGACGCGGGACCCTCTCCGCCTCCTGCGCACGGTCGCCTTGCCGCTGGTTCGACAGGAGGTGGTAGGCGTGAAGAAGAAGAAGATTGTCCGTTTTTGGTCATATCCACGGCAGGTCCCAATGGAGGGGGGACAGCGGGTGTTTCCTCAGCTCTCAAAACCTGTTCATCTGCAGGGGGTACAACACAGTCCCGGTGGGGATTAACGGGCGAGGCAAGCGGCGTTATCGGCACAACAGGTCCCGGCAGGTCAGGAAGTGGAGATGAGGGATCAGTGCGCGGACTAACATAGGGTTTAAGTCGCGACGAATGGACGTACCACCGACGATTTCCGTACTGGACGCGAACACTCTGTGGGTTTCAAATGTCTACCAACTTCACAGGCCCCCGCCAAGGCCTGTGCAGTTTAGGGGATGTGCCCGTCGGTACCTGAGGGCAGTGGAGCCATGCCAGGTCGCCCACCGACCAGGGCATGTGAGTACGCGATCGGCGCGCATACTTCTCGTTCCTTGCCTGCGTACGGTCCGTCGCACATCTGGCGGCCTCTCGGGCCTCAGTAACCCGTTACAGCGAGTCCCGCACGTGATCGGGTAAGGAACGGGACGGTCGCTTATTCGGCGTACACAGTTGCACATCAATGGGTGGTACGTTCTCACGGCCGTACATCAAGAAAAATGGTGAATATCCCGTTGACGCGTGCGGAACCATGCGGTAGGCCGCCAAGACGCCCGGTATGTGCAAATCCCAATCGGTTTGCTTTTCACTGACCGTGTGACAAAGCATAGCCGAGAGGGTGCGGTTGAATCGTTCCACCATGCCATCCGTCTGCGGATGGTACGGGGAAGTGCGTATCTTTTTCGTGCCCAACGCATCGCAAACCTCTTTGAGCAATTTGGAGGAGAAGTTACGTCCCTGATCTGTGAGCAGCCTCTCGTGTGCTCCTTTATCCATAACATAGCCATTCAAGAAAGCATCGGTGATGGATGCAGCTGTCTGGTCGGGCAGAGGCCAAGCCATAGGCCATCGAGAAAAATATTCTACTCCAACCAGGAGCTATTTATTGCCCCTAGCCGAAGGAGGAAACGGCCCGAGAATGTCCAGAGCAACCAATTCGTTGATTCGGGACACTTCAATGGACCGCAATGGCGGCACATAGTGTTTCCGAGGCGGTTTTCTCTTCGCACAATCTTGACATGAGCGGACAAAGTCATCGACATCTGCCGTCATGCCTGGCCAAAATAAATATTTTTGTAGTGCGGCCAAAGTTTTCTGCACACCGAGGTGCATCAATTTGTCAGCGTGCAGAGCGCGAAGAAGGTCATAGCGAAGGGAAGTAGGCACGACCAAGAGTGGTCGGTCAGGCAACCCGTCGGAACACATCAAAAGTCCCGTGCGACCTCGGAACATCCGCCACTTCCATCTCGTCAATTTAGCCTTTTGTTTTCCAATCAATTTGCGTAGCGGAGCCAGCGAGGCATCAGCCTCCTTCTCGCGTGGCCAGACCGAATGTGGCAGCTGTAGGGTATCGTCAGTGTCTGCGGACACCTCTTTGTTATCCTCGTCCGCCATCGCCCCCATAACCGGGCAGGGCGAGGTGATCGGCGCCGCACAGCGGTGCGTACCCGTCATACAAGTGCACGGGGGGGCGGCAGGTAACCTGGAGAGCGCGTCCGCGTTAGCGTGGCAGGCACCTTTACGGTACGTAATATCGAAGAAAAATTCCTGTAGCGACTCGAGCCACCGAGCCAATTGGCCTGTCGGCTGGTCCAACTTTAAGGAATATTGTAAAGCCGCATGGTCAGTGCGAACAAGGAATTTCCTTCCATACAGGTACGGTCAGTACAGGCGGACAAAATGCACAATTGCCAAAAGTTCCCGCCTCGTCACACAATACCGTGTTTCAGCAGGGGACAGAACCCTGCTGCCGTAAGCAACCACCCGCTCAACGCCATCTTTGCGTTGCGATAACACAGCCCCGATGCCGATATCGCTAGCATCTGTGTCCAGGATGAACGGCTGAGAAAAATCAGGGTAATCGAGCGTAGGTGCCATAGCGAGGCGATCCCGTAAAGAGTGAAAGGAGCTTTCCTCCTCCGGGCCCCATTTAAACCTTTGATTCTTGCCCGTCAAAATATGCAATGGTTTAACCAACGTTGCAAAGTCCTTAACGAAGCGACGGTAATAGGATGCAAACCCAATAAACCGTCGAACATCGCCCACCGAAGTGGGTGTGGGCCACTTCCGGACGCATTGCGTCTTCTGAGGGTCAGTGGACACGCCATCCGAACTGACGATGTGACCCAAGTACCGGACAGAGTGTTGCAAAAGGTGGCATTTCTTAGGTTTAAACTTGAGGTCAGCCGACCGCATCCTCTGAAAGACAGTCTCCAAGCGTTGGAGGTGTTCGTCGAACGTGCGGCTGAAAACGATAATATCGTCTAAATATATGAGGCACGTTTCCCATTGCAATCCAGCCAGCACCAATTCCATAAGATGTTGAAACGTCGCCGGAGCCGCATTCAAACCCATAGGAAGCCGATTAAACTCAAAGAGACCTTGAGGCGTACGAAATGCTGTCTTGGGTTTTGACGTGTCATCGAGGGGGAGCTGCCAAAACCCCGAGGACAGGTCGAGTGTGGAAAAAAAATTACCACCCGATAGAGCGTCCAAGGAGTCATCCATTCTCGGTAAAGGGTATGCATCCGCCACGGAAATCTTATTTAACCGGCGGAAATCCACACAAAACCTGGTTCCACCATCCTTCTTTTTAACCAGAACCACGGGCGCTCCCCAAGGGCTGTTGGACGGCGAAATAATATCCGTCACCACCATCTCATCCACTGCGGCCCGCACATGCTCTCTTTCAGCGGGGCTCATGCGATGCGGATGCATGCAGATAGGCGGTGTCTCACCGGTGTCAATATGGTGTGACAATAGTGACGTGCGCCCGAGATCCAAATCATTTTTGCTGAAAACATCGGCGTATCGTAATAGCAGCGACTGCAAAGCGGTCCTTTGCTCGTCTGACAAGGACGAATTTTCCCCACATAAGTCTGCGATCCAACGTTCCTGTGAACGATCGCGCGGAGGACCCCGAGTGGGTGTTCGGGCGTGCGGCTTTTCGTCAAACGTGGCGAAATCGGTAGTGGCGTGAGCCAACACCGATCCCGCCGGAACAACGACTTGGTCCGGCCCCCCATTCAACACCTGTATAAACGGTGCCTGATTCGGCCGAACGATCGTTTGGGCCGCCGCCAAGGAGAACGATTTAGCAACCGAATTAGATGGGGATAACAAAACGCCCATTGCTCCCTTCTTAACGTGGAGGGGTTTGCGGTAACACAGCGGAATGAGCATTTGCGCGCCCGATGGAACTTCTACCATAGTGGCAACCATAGCGGTGACTGCGTTACCCGGAGGCGAAGTGGCCAGCAGGGAAGGCAGGAACGACATTCTACGCCCCCCCGGCATTTCTAAACAATCCTGGTCGACCCGTATCTTTACTGGCATTCGGCGCAAGAAATCTGTGCCTAGCAAGCATGGGACAGCTAGCGAGCACGAGATCAACACGGGTCCTTTAGCGGTAATATTGCCGATAGCGATACACACATCGACCTGGCCGCAGATACCCATGCTACCCCCATTTGCGGCAACACACGCGTCATTAACCCGACGTATTCGCGACGCGGGAATTGACAAAAGATGAAAGATAACATCCGAAATGATGGTGGCAGATGCGCCAGTGTCCACCAAAATACGGATGTCGACGCCCTCGATGGTATCCCGTACCGTCGACGAGCCCGATGCCGCAGCAACAACCCTATGAGCCAATTTTTTCCATTGTGTAGTGGAGCGTGGAAATGATGCAGAATAACTAGGGTTATCATCAGCAGTGTAAGCCTGAGTGCGAGTGGATGCATGATGTGACACGACCTGCCGGGTGTCCGATTTGTGCCGACTCGCCCGAGTGTCGCGGCTCCGTGCCCGGTGGAGGAGATGGAGGCCCACGCGTCGGAAGCAGCAAAGGCAGAGGTCGGCAGCGGCAGTCGCGGGCGAAATGGCCGCGTCGGCCGCACTTGAAACACATGGCCGCCGTCGGTCAGCGGTCGGTCGGCTCGGCTCCCGCATGTGGACGGCTTGTGTAGTCACCACGCTGGTCGCGCAGCCGTCGTCTCAGAGACCAGCGCGGAACAGCAGCGGTCAGCACGTCATCGTCGCCAGAGTCGTCGGAGCAGTGGACGACCCGTCGTGGAGACCACCCGAAGGGTGGGCCGTCGATCTCAGGTTTTCCCGTCCACGCCGCCATCTGATCCCATCGTTTGATGTTGAACTTAGCGTCCAGGCAGCGTGCCACCCATCGCGATGTAAGCAGTTCGTGGCCGCATACTGGCAATGAAATGTTGAGCTCTTGGGCCAGCTCCAGCATACGGGAAAGAATGAGAGGATCCAGATGATCGGCTGTCGCGTCGGGGTAGTCGGCCATGGCCAACACCATCAACGCCCCCCGATAAGCCAAGGGCGACTCCTCCGCACCTCGACGACGCGACATAAATTTCCTTGTGGCCGCTGTCGGCAGATCGTAGAACTCCGCCATCTCAGCGAAAGCATCCCGAAGCGTCTTCTTCTTGGATGCCGGGATAGAACGGAAAACCCCCAGAGAAACATAATCGAGCAGTGTGGGTAGCGCTTCCAGCGCCTCCGCCTCAGTCCATCGCACGGATCTGAAGGCTGACTCGAATCGCCATGTAAAAGCACTCCAATCGCCCCCGGCGATAAATTATTTAATCTGTGGAAGACGATGTCCGCGGTGGCAGGCAGATTGCGCGGGCGTCTCCGACGTGGTTTCCCGCGTTCCACCTGTCGCAGTCAAAATGGCGTCCGGTGGCCACGTGGTGGCAGCTCCGCACAAGATGGCGCCCGCAGGCTCCGGTGCTGCCGCTCCACCCAAGACGTCGGCCTCCTCCTGCGCTGCAGGAGCAGCGGCGGACGCAGACTGCAGATCCGTGGCGTTGAGCTGATTTGCTATCTGTCGACCCACGGCTGGCGAGGATGCCACCGCTGTCACCAAACTCAGCAGAATCGCGCGTAAGGACTCGATCTGCTCCGCCATCAGCCGCCATCCGTCCTTTGCCCTGGAGGTGGTAGTGTCGTCACCCTGTCGTCGTTGCGAGGCGTCGAGGAGAGCAGCAGCAGCAGCAGCAGGCGGAGGCAGAGGAGCCGTAGCCCCCAGCAGATCATCTTCGTCCGTCTCGACATCTTCTTCCCGATGGAGGTTCAGGCAGGTTCTTTTTTCTGAGGTGCTTGGACATCTTGAGAACGTCCAAACGGTCCCAGAAGAACTTCTGACACCAATATAATAAACCTTCTTGAGACGGGTCTTGGAATCAGTCCTTTATTTCACTTCCACAGTTACACTCACACTCCCCGCTGCTGACACACAACGGGAAGCGGGCAGACCGTTTCTAAGTCGCACGCCACGTGGCATCCAGAGCCCCTGTGCGTGCGTGGCTCCCGCTCACTTCGTTCCCAGGTCTGCTCCCGACTCCCCCGCTTATCCCCCCTTTTAACCCCTGGGTCACGTGGTCCCCCTAAGTCAATCCTCAGTGGTCGGCATCGAATATTCCAGATCGTTCCCTGTCACTCCCGAGACCACGCCTCTGATCCGGCTTCCCATTAGCCGAGGCCAAGATGGGCGAAGCCAACCACCCCAGCTAACATGCCTTGATCACGCCGAGGCCATGTGCCCCGACTCTCCCCTCATTGGCTACACAGCGAGACCGGCAGCCAATTACCACGTGAGCCCTACAAGGCTCTCATTACACATATAGACCCATAGAGATATCATATCCAAATTGGCACATAGAGACCCATCTAGATACATAGGGACACACAGAGATACATATAGACATATAGAGATAACTAGACACCCATATAAATATATACAGACACCTATAGATACATAAAGACCCATATATATATAAATAGAGACCCATATAGATACTAGACCCATCGTGACGCATAGAGATACATATATAGGGACAATTAGAGATACATAGGGACCCGGAAAAAAAATCCACTCGACTACGCGAAAAGACAGAGAGAGACAGGCACGTGTGACCCGTGCCCATTGTGCCTCGATCTTCCCTGGCCGTTACCATTATCGAGGACACAGAGGGGTGGCGGTCATCAATAAAAGATTAAATAAAAGTTGTGGGTAGCCCTCCTGCATAGTTTTCCTTGGCTCCGCTGCGTAATCATCCTCCTTGTCAACTGCGAAACGACTCTCGTTCCCAACGCCGACCACGTGCACAGACAAACACACCGAAGACCTTCTGAGGGGTTGACGTGGGTCCAAAACGGCCTCTGTTTATTCGTCCGGCTCCCAGCAATAGAGGGATGCCAACGGACCCCTTTAGTGTCGACGTGCTGCGTCACGATTGGCCCCCCGACACAGGCCCCCCCTCTCTTCTAGATCCTCGTCCAGTGGTCACGTGACTCTCACAATTATTTAAATATATGTGTAACTAGACAATCAAGGTTCCCTATTATTATCTAAACAATAGTTAATGTTATCCGAATCATACCAAACATTTATAATACTATGCTTTTCATAACTCCACTATCATTAATAATACTGCACCTATTCTAGCAATAAATTATATTACTAGACTTATCCTATCTATGATATTCATTCCATAACATATCCAGGTTACAATTTAAAATCCTAGTTATCATTTCCAACACTACGTTTATTCTATCCATAGTAGAGACAGTCCCCGGGTTACGGAATGGTTAGGTTCCAGATAATGTAACCCGATTATTCTCTATGTTGGAATCTGAACAATTTAGCCCCAACATTAAGATGAAATCCCGTAGCCGAAAATTGGTCATTGATTCTTAACCTGAGGTGCATCACGCACCTCCTCTGGGTGCAAAAAATACACATATAAGGACAAGATTTTTAAGAAGGTAAATCATAGAAAACACAAATTAAGCACTGGCATGCTTCATCAAACCTATGTATTTTTTAACACTATTCACCACACTATACACTACACTATAAATTCCACACTACACACCAGACACTATGCAATTTCACTTTTCACTACACTACTATATACATACGCTTTGGTTCTTTCGGTAAAGTCACGTAGGTATAAAACAAAATAAATCACGACGTTTTGATCGCAACACAAGCGGTCGTCCTCAGGCGGAAAAAATATAATCCGCTTGTTTTGCGATCGAAACGTCGTGATTTATTTTATTTTATACCTACGTGACTGTACCGAATTAACCAACGAGTATGGATTCCTGCAGTCACGAAAGCTTCAAATCACTACTATATACTAAAATATACACTGCACAATACACTACATTATACACTACTATAGAGTACATTTTACAGTACACTATAGAGTACACTATACAGTACACTATACACTTCAATATACACGACACCAGTGGTTCACAATTTAAGAGACGGCCACGTAAGTACAACTTCTTTGTTTCATCAAACGCTGTGTGTTTATTAACATTATTACATTGTTAACGACTGAGAACCAAATGGGTGCAGGCTGCAGAACTGCTCAAGGCTGAGATTTGTTTTCACGCAGAGCGTAGGAATGTGAAGCCGAACCGGTCGGAGGGGTTCTCATTTGGCCGGTGCTTGACAAAACCATTGAGTGAAAAAAATAAAAATAACCACACACGATACTTGTGGTTAACATGCAAACAAACACGTTCTGATAATTAATATGATGCATTGCCTTTGATAGTGATTGGTACACACCAGAGACGACCTTCTTTAGGGCCGTGCTTCAACGCCAACAGGATAACCACTCAAAGACGACGCACTGTGAGTGAATAAATCTTCACCTTTTGAAGTTACTGGACTGCCGTGTGATAATCAAAATGCGTGTCGCTTTTGATAATTACCGCACGAACTATTATTATATTTAGTGAATGTGCTATCCAGAAGACCATATTTAATGCCAAATTGTGCTCGGTGTATTGGTAGACAAATCTGAGGCACGAGTCCTCATCCTCAGCACCTTTAAGGGAACTCGACTGCTTTCTACACTGCGATCGAGTGCATATATGTCTGGCAACTCGATGTTTATTTGCGTACAATTTAAACAACATTAGTTGAAAACCTTCACGTCGACGTATTTACAATCCCGATTATTGCATGTAAATTTTCAAACTGCGGGTGGAGCGGTGGTGCAGTAGTTCGTGCATTGTACTGCCAATCGGGCCACCTGAGATCAACATCTGCCAAGTCTAACATCGTTTACCGCTCACCCAACTTCAACGCCGGCATTATTATGTTTTTGTTACAGACTTATCACAGACGAATGTGCGTGCGTGTTAACGCACGCCCATTATTTGTCTCCTGTCAGCCGCGAGTCGTCCAATTGCATCTTCACCACTCGAGCTGCAAGTGACGCACCCCTGAAGATGCCTGCGGTAGCGCCTTGCGGACGCTCAAAGAGGAACATCGTTCAGCGCGCTGCCCAACCCATAAAGCCGCAATTGAAGTATTGACAGGTGACAGGGCTACAAATAACTATTACTGCATCTCTCTCGAACGCAGTCAGACAGCGCAGATAGTAAAAACACAGCAAAGAGGCACAATCCAGTATACCAAAAAAAAGTCTGCCAATCTATGGGCATCTCAAAGAAGGTCACAGAGACCTGGGAGGAAGGCCGTCACGCAGCAGCGGATTGACATCGCCATCCGTCCTTGACCAGACTTCACCCAACCAACAGTTTCAATTCATGCTCTTGTTATTTTTACAGTTTTATCACAGACGAATGTGTGCGTGTTTAACGCGTACATTGTTTTTCTCACAGCCACGTCATCCAAGGGCGGCTTTACCGGTTGAGCTGCGAGTGGCACGCCCCTGAAGATGACTGCGGCAGCGCCTTGCGAACGCTCGAGAAGGGAACATTGCTCAGCACGCAGCCCGACCCAGAAAGCTGCACTTGAAATATTTGCATTTGATGGAGCTATAACTATATCTCTCTATCGAATGTAATAAGACAGCACAGAAAGTAAAAACACAGCAAGAACCACGATCATGTACACCAAATAAAGTTTGGCAAATCAAGGGCATGTAAAAAAAAATCAGATAGATGTTGTTAAATGTCAGGCGATGTGAATGGATATAGTTGTCGGCGAACAGCCTGAAGTATGTCGTGTGATTTGTCTGATATTTTAAGAGTGCAACGTGGCTCTGCTTTTAAAGAGTTACGATGTAGGGGTTGTGCCTGTGTCAAGTAAACCACAACACTTCGCAACGTATTTTGAGCATCAAGCATTGAAAAAATAAGAATCGTCACTGGTTAAGCTTCATAAGATCATAAAAAGTACAAACTCCATAAGCGTAGCGTTGGCAGTAGAGTTTAAGCAGAGCACACTTCACGATCATCTTGATGAACACTGCGCGATGGAACCCGGCTTGTGAGGAAGCCTTTTGAAGGCGAGGGTCACGCTAATCAGCGGTTCTTAACCTTTACTGCATCCTCTTTAGTTCGTCGGTAAAGTCACGTAGGTATAAAATAAAATAAATCACCACGTTTCGATCTCAACACAAGCCGTCGTCTTCAGGCGGAAAAAAATATAATCCAGCAGTGGAACTGCTGAACTAGCGAGAGAGCAGCTACAGCAAGGCTATAACGTCGTGATTTATTTTATTTTATACCTACGTGACTTTACTGCATCCTTGCACCTCTTGGTTCTCAATCGTAAACTTGTTTTCTCTGATTTTCCACCCAGAAGATCCCAACGAGATTAGTGAAGGTGATGTCTTCAAAAGGGCACTATTAAAATGCCAGTGTGGCGATCCCCTTGGGACTCCGCGTATCTTCATTTGGAGAAGTTTAAGTTCATGATCTGTCAGTGGCGCAGCCCGAATCCTGGATGACACTGCACTATTTTCAAGGTCTTTTGAAATGTAGAATCTGTCAATGCTTGACTGCGACAATGTTCTGTCAGCTATGGTTCTTGTAAAGGTGAAACCTTGCTCTTTTGGATGTTGCGTCCGCCACACGCCTACCAGACTGCACGTGCAGAGCACATCCTGTAAGGTGTTCAGGACACCGCTTTTGCACTGTTCAATGCCAGTTGCAGTCGAGTACTTCGAGCGTGCAATATCAGACACTCGTCATTTAGGATGCTTTCGAGATAGCTCCGTAACACATAAAAAAAATGGTGTTTCTGCATCAATGATGGGTGTATAAATGTTAATGAGGTGGACAGAAATGTAATTAATTTAGATTTTTACGTTGAAGGCTCTTTCCGATACTACCTCATCTTGGTTAATCATGGTGGATGTAAACCCTGGTGAAATAAATTAAGTTTGTAGAGGTAAAGTCAGGAGCTCTGGGTGAACACTTCTCACTCTCCCTCCCACACGTGAATTTTCATCTGGGTGCTCCTAGAATTTGTAACCTCCAATTTAAAATTTCCCAACGACACTTTTCTATGTAGAGGAGCGCAAAGCTTGGAGCAAACGTTGATGGCGCCGGTTACTCACAGCCTGACTGCTGCCTATCCCGCTCCTTGTCTGCGGATCCTCCCTCCTGGCGCTTCTGAGGTCGTCCTCTCTGTAAGAGAGCGAGCGACTTACCGGGCAGCATGCTACAAGTTGAAATCATCGTTGTTGTTGTTGTTATTCTTGTCAACCAACCCCTGGACTCCCGCACCTCCGATTATCACGGTTGGCTACGTACGGTGCGAAAGAAGTTCAACACACGTACGTACGTAGATGCGTACACGGACAAAGGCCACCCTATGCCGTGCCGGTTGTGGGAGTTATTTGACCTTTCTTCACCATGCTGCCAACCGCGGGTTGTGAAGATGGGACGCGTGGAAAAACGCTGGGAGCCTATCACAACGCAGGGACAGCCACGGATGTGGCTGCACTGCCCCCTACTGCCCACGGCGTCGTCTCAGCATCGCGACCGCAGGGAGCATCACAGAGACGAAGGCGAGGCGCGTCAAGGAGGGCGTCACGATCCTGCTCCACGTGGCGCCATCTGGCCACCTCAAAGCCCCTAGCGTGACCCTCGCCTTCAAAAGGCTTCGTCACAAGCCGGGTTCAATCGCGCGGTGTTCACCAAGATGGTAGTGCTTACAGTCCACTGCCATCGCTACACTTACGAAGTGTCCCCCCCCTCTGCCCAGCTTCCCCCCCTCAATCTCCTTCCCCTACACCTCCTCCCCCTCCTCCCCCTCCTACTCTTCCCCCTCCTCCTTCATATTTTATGATCTTCATAAGTTAACAAGCGATATTTTTTTTCTGTTCAGGATACCGAGAGCCAACTAAAGGGAGACAATAGGATGAAAAGTATATTGGTGCACTAGACACTGACACGAGGCTCAGAGCATCATTCCACATCAAAGAGCCACGGCGGCTAGGAGATGTTAACTACCTCGCCTGGTGTACAAGAGGTCGTTGGTTCTATCCCAACCCTGACGCCTGCTGTAAATTTGGAGTTTCCGTGTTTCTCTTTCCCCGTGGTGGCGTGGATTTTTCTCTGGGCCCTCTAGTTTTACGTCCACATTTAGAATTATGAGTATTTGGCTGATATAAATGTCTACGTGATAAGCCACTTCATTGAGCTGTGGCAAGGTCGCTTCTGTGTGTAGAACTATAAAAGAGCTGCGTAGCTTAGTGGGCCTTGCCTGGAAAATCACCCGACGCTGCTGCTTGTTGTTGTAGTCACCAGCGAAACGTCACGGAACTCAAAACGTAAACGTTGTCGTGGGTTCACTCTCCAACACACAACCGGTTAGTGCTGAAGTCGTCACGTGTTTTGCGTGGTGACATCACCACGCACGTTCCCATGCATAGTAACTGTGGCGCTTCTCCATAGCAACCAGCCTCTGTATTAATCAGCTGTTTGCATTTACGCCGGTAAAAATAAGTGATATCAAACTTTTCGTATCACTAGATGCCAGCACAGGACTGGCTAGCAGTCAAAGCTACAAAGATCCCCCGTGTAGCCTTAACAGACTGTTGGGGCAAGTGCTGTTAGCGAGTAGCAGCACCTGTGAAGGCCGGCACTGTGGCACACGAGGGTCGGTGGCCAGCACCACGCCCGGCCGCCTTTGTCTTCCCAGCGCCGACGATTGATACACACCGCACCACGTACACATTTCTGAGGCCGAGTCGACCTAGGGGAGGCCCAGGACCGGTTGTTCAGGTCATTCGTCGCCGGCGTATGCGGCCGTGAGCGGGAATCCAACTCGGTCGGCCCGGCTTCGTAGCGCAGCGCGACGCTAACCGCTGCGCCACCGCTCCCCACGCCGGGTGTCAGCGCAGCCCTGAGCGGCAGAGACGCGGACACCGTGGGGCTCCCATCACGAGGAGACCCCACGTGGAGACGTCTCAACGTGAACTCGCGCCGCTGACGTCGCTCCTTCACACCGTTGCCGTAGTCAAGGATGCATCTAACACGACGCGTTGCGTTGAGCGAGTGAGCGGCCTGGCTGAGCAGCAGCGACGGACCGCACGAAGGGATACGCTGAGCGAGCAGCTGACTGTCACCTGCTCAGTGACGAGCACGAGGCCTAGCCCAGCCCTCGCCAATTAGAGACCGGCACATGAAGTGGGGTGCGAGGAGGGGGGGCACCCGGGGTTGGGGGCGGGGTAGGTGGAGGGGTAGGGGGAGTGGGAGGGGTAGGGGGAGGGGTAGTGGGATGGGTAGAGGGAGGGGTAGAGGAAGGGAGAGGGGTCGGGGGAGTGGTAGAGGTAGGGGTGCGGGGTGCTCGGCAAGGGTGCGTGAGGTGGGGGGATTGTCTGGGTTAGGGGGGCTTGGGTGTTTTCACGCGAGAGGAGGGACCCCTAGGGGGTGGGGGAGATGGGGATGTTGGGGGTCACGTGGGGTTTATTTGTATTACTGCCGGCACGGGTCCAGAGTTGCGGACCGAGTCACGAATCGCGACCGATTCCCAGATGTCGATTGGGTCCCTGCGATGCCTGGAGCGGTGTTGGTGCGCGCCACGCGAGGGCGCTGCCACTCCACCGCAGGGATTCGCGGGGCGAGCTGAATGAGGGGCCATCC
>CM025637.2:152718-176414 GCA_014621495.2 Entosphenus tridentatus
AACCTACTATTATATTTTGCCACTGGTAAAAGAGATCTCATAGTGTAGTCTTCTGATGATTGTTTAGGGTGGGTCCCATTGTGAGAGAGGTGGATTGTCTCTTGGATAAATGCTTGCATGCCCCGCGGAAAGTAGATGTGTGTGTGTGTATGTGCTTCCTTGAGTTTGTGAGTGGGGGAGGTGATACGACCGATTCGGAGATTTCCTCTCGCCCGTGCGGGTTGCAGCCGCGACTTTCTCCGCTGGGAGGTGAGCGGCATCGGCCCGCTGCTGTTCGTGGAGAGGCTTACCCTCTGGGTGGTGCCCGGCGGCGCTTGGCGGCACATGGCGGCCCTCGGCGCAGGCACACGTACTCTGTGACTCTGACGGCGCGGTGGCGCGTTCCTTGTAGCTGACGGCGCGGTGGCACGTTCTTTGTAGCTGCTGGCGCGGTGGCTCGTTCTCTCTCTCCACTGCTGGATGACGAGTCGGTTCTCGTTGGTGCTGGTCGATCTGTGCGTGCGTATTAAACACACGGCGCATGCGCTGACGCTGTCCTCTCCCTCACGGCCGTTTGATCAGGCTTTCTCCACTGCTTCGTGCTCTCTGCTTTGCTCGCTTGGTCGACGCTTGGCGATCTCCACCTTTTCTCCAGGTTGCTTGCTGGTTGTCGCTCTGGCGATGAACGATGCTTTCGTTCGTTGCTGGGTGGACGTTGGGTGTCTTCGTTGGCTCGAGAGTGATAACTGGAATCTCCGTCAGTTTCACTCGCAGCCCGGCGGCTCAGTGTAGCGATTCTTCTTAGGTGGTGCAGACCTCAGCTTGTCAATGCACGTGGCTACCCCGCGAACATCGTCATTCTGGATGACGGAAGAGCTCCTTCGTTGGCGGCGACGAGATGAGATGGGATGGGGGGGGGGCTGAGCCCCGGTGGCGTCCCCAGTGGTATATCGTTGTTGGGATTTTGCCTTGGCTTATATCGGGAAAATCCACTCTGTTTTTTTCGAGTTGTTCAAAGGCCGGAACCATATAATTATTTTTTTGTTTGTGTGCGTGGACACATCTGCGTCCGTGTGTGTCGTGTGTGTCCGTGTGTGCGATTTATTGGAGGAATACGGTTCTTCAAAGAAGCAGCTGTCCGTAATAATTCTGGAAAGAGGGGTGGGGGTTTCCTCGCGAAACGGCGTTACATATGAGTCATCAAACTAAACCAGACTGACGATTCGCGTTCGCACCGAGATAGCAAAACCATAATCGACGTTTTGGGTTTGGATTATGAATAATATTGGTCGCGAAAGCCTACGCGTTAAGCGAGTTCTATAATCCCTTCCCTCGCTTTGGGCGTTTATCCTTTGTTTCACACAGCTTTAAGTTGTTCGTTTGGTTTGGAAGTTAAAATGAGACTCACTTTGCTGCTTAGTATTATTGTGATTTGATTGTAAGTGATTCAAGGTATGTTGTAGCCGTGTTCACGGTATTTCCATCGTGGTTTGATTTCTTTATGGGGAGATGTTATTTGCTCGTGTGCGCAATTCTTGCTGTCCGTGCTGCGGGGAGACAAAGACGGCTGTGCTCCTTCATGGAGCATACTACAGTCCTGCAGCCGTCTTGCGCGTGTGTTTTTTTTTTATAGAGGCATCTGTTGAATTCCTTTCTCGAGCCGTCGCCCGTGAAACTTTTTATGAGGGCCATTTCCCTGCTTTGTTTGTGCCTGCTCTGTGGCCGTTCCTCTCGGGAAGACAAAGACGGCTGTGAGCCCCCTTCCCCTGGAGTGTTGCATGTTGGTTAATTATGATAGACTTATCCGCCCTTAACTCTCCTAGGAGATCCACTCTAATTTCGTACTTATTATTTGACTTGGCCTGTTATTATTTTATCTGATATCCCGGGGCTAGGGAATTTGTTTTTTTGGCTTAGGAGCGACCCTGACTTCCATAATTATTCTTTGATGCTTCGGTCAGGCCGCGTAGAAATTATTAAAGGTACATAATGTCAGTATTGAATTAACAAATGAGGATGCACGACCCTGGTGCAGACTGTAGTCTGGTTTCCAATTGGAGCGAGGATAGATAATGTTTGCTTAATTTTCATGGCTAAGTTGGTAACTTGTATAACTAATATGGCTCGAACACCCGTCTGTGCTTTCTTGTTGCCAATTCTATTTTTTTTAGCCGTTAAGAATATAATTATATGTCTCGTGGTGCCTGTTTCTTGTATTGTGAGGGGGCCTTTTGAAGTGTGGGTGTTGTCCTAACACCCTCTTGCAATTCCCCCCCCCCCTTTTTCCTCTTGTGTGAAATTCGGGGAGGTTTTATGACATTTGATGGCTGTCTCTTTCATGCTTTCTGGCCTTTTGAAGCGAGGTGTACACGCATCTGTTGTGGAAGTGGGGAAACGAGTTTTACGCTCGTCTTTGTTTGCTACCAAGTTTCCCCCGTGTCTATTAAATTTTTTTTTTATATATTGGCAGAATTATTCTTAATAAAAAAAGGGCATAGATACAACAGAACCACAGAAACTAAGTGGCAAGCACTGACGCAAGGCCACCTCACTGCCCCAAAACGTTGGTCAATCGATCTTTATTCTACTTGGCCAATATCGCCTTCACTGAAGTAGGCATCAGTGCACATTACAGCAGGACGGAGACAGTAGCGAGGGCATAGAACAACAATAATGAAAAGAAAATATCGTCACGACCTCAGCGGCTAACTCTGAATGGCTAAAATAAAGTGAAACCATAAGCAATTGATATATAGCGTGAGAAATATATAGGTCGTAAATAAAATGAATAATAAATAGTTAAACCGTTAAAAAACAATAAAACTGGGATGCCAGTGGTGGACGAGTTCTCTTTGTTTGAACTACATTTGCTCCCATCGCGTATTTTTGTGCTCCTTAACGGATGTAATTTGATCTAGATTTGAAGTTTTCGTGACTGCAGGGATCCATACTCTTGGTTATTTCGGTCTTTAATAAAATAAATTAAATCACTACGTTTCGGGCACACGATAACGGACGCTTGTGTTGCGCCCGAAACGTCGTGATTTAATTAATTGTATTCTATACCTACGTGACTTTACCAAAAGAACCAAGAGTATGGATGTAATTTGATTTGCCACAAGCTGAGCCGACTTGTTTTTGGCCCCGATGTAAGTTAACCGCACTTTGTATGACCAAAGCAGTGAGTGTGGTAAAAATACGAAAATATTTTATCTGGGAAATGTCCCTCAAGGTGGAACCTCATTAGCAGCAGAGGGTGCCCAGGGTACCGATTGACGCATGGCAAAAATAAAAAATGAGCATCATGAAGATTGAAAAAAATGCCTTCAAAATGCAACCCATCAACCTGATTGCAACAAAAACACCCCCATACAAAAATACAGATCTCGCCGGTTCTGGCACTCGTACGAGCCATGCACAACGCATCCCACCCGCTGTCACCTGAACGCAAGACTCATCCGGTTCAGTTAGTAAGCCACCAGAGCGTGTGGGCGAGTGAGTGTGTGTGAGTGGGTGTGTAATTGTTGTGGTTAGTATGCTGTGCTATGAAACTGGACACCTGAGTTTGATTTCTGCTCACGGCCAACACCAGTGACGATTAACTGAACTGGTACTGGGCCTCCCCGAGGTCAACTCAACCTCAAATGAGTACCTAGTGTGGTGTATAAAAACATCGCCACTAGAGAGACAAAGGCGGCCGGGCGTGGTGCTAGCCACCCACCCCCTTGTGTGCAGTGCCGGCCTTCATAGGTGCTCGCTAACAGCACTTGCCCCAACAGTCTGTTAAGGTTATACAGGAAATATTTGTCTGTGTTCTTGTGTAATTATTTGAAGATGTCTGCCAGCCGAAACCCCCTTGAAAAATAACGTTTTATCTCAATGGGCTGGAATCAGGGAAGTTAACTTCTGGTTCTTCTGATAAGCCTTGAGGAGCAGCCATCAGGCTTTGTTTATCTGCCAAGATGCCTGTTTATCGCACCACACTGTGCCTCAACACGATAGAGGTGGTGTGATGAGCAAAGCCCGGACCACTTGGGGAGGGGAGGGGATGTTGAAAGACGGATGGAGGACGCGTGTACAATAGCTGGTCATGCGAATATGAAACAACGCAGGTGAAATAAGTGGTGGGTGTGGCTGGGAATGGTCGGAATGGGAATCTCCAATCTCGGACAAGGTGAGAGTGAGAGATGGTGACGTCGCTAGCATTGGGTGATAGAGGTAGGTAGAGTTGGTGATAGATTCAAACTGCTGGAAAAAGGCTCAAGATTCCAGGATGGGTCACGGGAGGCTACAAATTCCATCTCGGATGCCACGATTACATTCAAGAAACTCGTCACCTTGGAGTAATTACACTGCGATGGAATTACAGCACATCATGAGATATCTACAACTACACAAACTCTTTTTAATGTTACCAGGCAAGGCTCACTGTGCTATGTGGCTTTTTGTCAGAAGCGACCTGGCTATTACAATGAAGTGGCTTAATGTGGAAATTGATTTCAGCCAAATGCTATGAATGCGTGATGTGGATTCTAAATGGAGGGTACACCGGAGGACCCAGATACAAATTCCCACGACCAAGGGGAGAGAGAGAAAGACTTTAAATATAAAGCGGCCATAATGCGAGCGAGATAACATATCGTAGCCACGGTGACACCCAGTCCGTTGCTCTGTCTTACCAGAGACACAAACTTGTGCGCTGAGCTCTGGAAAGATGAGTTTATCTCTCGATACTCATCACATGAATGAGCCACAGCAGCTGAGCTACGCCGATTTATATTAACAACACTCCTTTCTTTAAATGTCAATGTGTGTACAATATCCGTGTTCACCTTGAGGCTGCTGTTGCGCACCTAGGGGCATGGTTTCACATTCCAGGCAGTGTCTCGTGATGTCAGTGACGACTTCCTTCTTCGCTGTCGCTATAAGAGGTCCTGGTTCAGCGTCTCTTTGAGCCACACAGCGAGCGATCTCAGCGAAGCCCCATGAGTCATGGCTAGCGCGACTCCCAGTGAGAGTGTGGATAGTGAGATGCGCTGCTCCATCTGCCTGGACACGTTCATCTGCCCCTCCACGCTCAGCTGTGGACACTCGTTCTGCCTCCGGTGCCTGGAGGCCGCCTGGAAGACGGCGAGCAGCTTCAGCTGCCCGCAGTGCCGAGCGGCCTTCCCTGTGCGACCCCAGCTGAAGAGGAACGTGGCCCTCGACAACCTGGCAGAGCAGCTCAGAGTTGGAGACGCGGTGGCCACGGCTGTCGTGTGCGACATCTGCAGTGATGGCCAGACTCCTGCAGTGAAGACTTGCCTGAGATGCGAGATATCATACTGTTTTTCTCACTTTAGGCCTCACCTAGAGAATCCCAGGTTGAGAGACCACGCTGTGGTGGATCCCTCTGCGAGCTTGGACGAGAGAAGATGCCCTAATCACAGCAGAGAGCTGGAATTCTACTGCAGAGTAGACAGCAGCCTGGTCTGCTCTACCTGCACTATCACAGGTGAACACGCAGGACACAAGGTCCTGACACTGAAGGACGAGCATGAGACACGGAAGGTGAGGCCCTCACCGCGAGACACCATAACACGATCTGACCAATGCTGTCACTCGGCTACATAACATCTGATAAAAAAAAACTATCGTGTGTTCATGCTCTCCCTATTGAATCTTTGTCTCTGCTAATCTTCTGGTTTGCATTTCAGGAAAGAGCTTCAGGATGTACTGAATCCTAGGCTCTCATTGAATATAATTGCCGTATAAAGTAATTCATTAGGCAGATATTTTAGGATGATATCACAGCCACCTGAGAAACAATTCTAGTAGATTTATCTTCAAAACTAGACAGCTGTGGGCACATGGGCCCATGGGTCCGAGTCGGTACGGACACCAAGCCAGCACGGCTCCCACCGGCTGCTGCTACGAGGCATCAGCTTGCCCCCTCCCCGTGTCCCCCATCTCAGTCACCGTACAAAGGCAACGTGGAGATGAGGGCCTTCGCTGTGGAGGGGTTGGTGTGGAGGGAAGAGCAGTGTGAGGGGTGGCTCAGGGGGCTGGAGTCTCCCCCTGGTGACGTCTCGTCTCTCACTACAGACACACGTAGAGGAGGAGACACGAGCAGTTGAGGAGAAAAGGAAGGAGGTGGAGGAGTCCGTGAAGCAGATGGAGGCAGCTCGCAAGGAGGCGAAGGTACCGTGTCCGGGTCTGGCTCTTTGATTCCTGTGACCACCCAGCGCGGAAGTCGTGGAGATGAAAATGTATTCAAGTTAACTTCGTGCTGCTTCATAAGTTTGATGTTTCCTAACTCTATCATTCACTTTCGAATTCAACATTAACTTCAACGTTTACCGCATTCGATAACCACATCGGCGAGTCTGCTGCAATGTAGGGGTACTCGGCATTGCATCTTCTACTCCTGTGGCAAAAAAAAGATGTAGAGAGTGCCACGGATTGTCGGGGTGGAGCTGTGGTGTAGCTGTTGCGCTGCACGGGAGGTCGCGCACCAGCATGGATGCAGAGGCACGAACAGGGCACAGCTGCGCCTCATGCCGTCCCTAATCACGTCACCAGAGTTTATTTAAATTACAACTATTTTTATTTTACCAGGTAAGGCCCCACCGAGCTATGTAGATTTTTCCAGAAGCTACCCTGGCTGCCACAAACAATAGCAGCTCAACAAAGTGGCTGACCTCATCATCACGTGGAAATATATAGCAGCAGACCCATAGAGATGCATAGGGATGAAGAGAGGTACAAAGAGACCCAAATAAATACCTAGAGACCCACAGACATACATAGGGATACATAGAGATATATAGACCCATAGAGATACATAAGGACAAAGTGATACGTAGGGACACATAGAGATATATCGAGACATATAGAGATCCATAGTGACAAATAGTGATATATAGAGACCCATAGACTCAACTATTTTGATTTTACCAGGTAAGACCCCACTGAGCCTTGTAGCTCTTTTGCAGAAGGAACCTGAATATCACGAATGATAGCTCAATTAAATGGCTTATCAGGTGGAAATTGATAGCAGCCAAGGACACTAAAAACGGTAATCTAAACGCTTGCTTGATCCCGGAGACACTCTTGGTCTCTGCAGAAAACGAATGCCTTGAACTCTAAACCCGAGTCGGACTTGTGGGAAAACCCCGACCTGGATTACACAGATTCGAGATGTGGAGTGAAAAGCCAGATGACTCGGAGAAAAATCCACGCAGGCATCATGGTCGTGGTCGAACCCACAACCCCTGTATACCAGGTGGGGAAGTTAACATCTCGCCACACATCTCGCCACACATCTCGCCACACATCTCAGGAGGGGGGCCCCACTGGACCCTGTGTGCCCGAGTCTCAACATCCACGACCCCAGCGCCCTGTAGGGGAGAAACAAGAAAAGAGCCGCACCCCTCTTGCCCCCATGGCATGGATCGACTCCGTTCCATGGGCGCCTCGTCACTAGGGCATGTTGCACCACTAGGGAATATAATTTTACTATTTTACCAGTGACATGGCTATGACAAATTACAGCTCCACCAAGTGGTTGACATCATCATTATCACGTGCAAATTTATAGCAGCAGCCAAATGTACATATATCGATACATAGACACCTATAGAGATACCAGACCAAATGAGATACCTAGACATGCATAGATATACATAAGCAGAAATAGAGATACAGAGAGACCCCGAGAGAGACATAGAGACCCATAGAGACCAATATACTAAACAATTTTTTATTTTACCAGGAATGAGCTGTGTAGTTCTTTTCCAGATGCGACATGGCTATTACAAATGATAGCCCAACAAACTGGCTGAATGTAATGTGGAAACTGGCAGCAGGCAAATACTCTCAACGCACTACGTTGAACTTAAATGTGGAGGCAAAAACCGGAGGACCCAGAGAAAAATCCACACAACCACAGAGCGTACGAACTCCAAATATACAGCAGGCGTCAGGGTCAGTATAAAACCCCGACCTGCTGTATACCAGGTGAAGGAGTCAACATCTCCGAGCCACCACGGCGCCCACACGCACACACGGAGTGGCTTATGGCTCAGGGAGCCAACCGTGGTCCCCGCGTCTCAGCAGGAATCGGTGGCCGGGATCAGGGGTCGCATCACAGGCAATTTCATCCGCCTAAGGAAGGCTCTGGACGAGGACGAGAGGGAGGCTCTACATCGCCTGGCCGTGAAGGAGCGCGAACTGCTGTCCCGGATCGAGGAAGAAATTGCTCGTCACAAGCAGGAGATTGGCGAGCTCCAGGCGGCGGCCGCTCGCCTGCGCACTCTGCAGCACGAGAGAGACTCGCTCGCCTTCCTGCAGGTGGGGAGAGACTCTGTGGAGACGCCGTTTGGGTGTCCAGAACAACAGAGCGGTCAATGGCAGGGGGGCTCGTGGTCCAAGGGTAGAGACTTCACTTATGATCTCTCTCTCTCTTTCACAGGGGCACCTGGAGGAGTCGCGCAGGTACAGATCCTTAACGTTTCACGGCTAAACACTCACAATACAGAATGTGTGTTAGACACACGGGCTGTGTGTGTTAGACACACGGGCTGTGTGTGTTAGACACACGGGCTCTGTGTGTTGGACACACGGGCTCTGTGTGTTGGACACTGACTGTGAGATACTGTCTCTGTGTGAGACACGAACTGTGTGAGACAATAACTGTGTGTGAAACGCAGATGTGTGTGAGACACAGGCTGTGCATGAGATACTGTCTGTGTGAGACACGGGCTGCGTGTGAGACACGGGCTGTCTCTGCGACACGGTCTATGTGTTAGACACTTGCTGTGTGTGCTGTGGATGCTGAGTGTTCCAATTATGTGGTTAAACGAGCCTGTGTGATGCTGTTCGTGGTTGTCCCAGGACAGAGATCCCAAAGGAATCTGCACTCCCACCTCCCACTTCATTGGACGCCACCACGATCCGGTCCCTTGAAAGGGCCATGCACAGACTCCTGCCTCTCGTTTGTGAGTTCCTCAGTCTTGCACCCCCGTGTCTCGCTGTTGCCCTGCACGTATGTGCTCCCCGCCTTCATGAACATTTCATTTTATTTTACCAGGCAAGGAATCCACTGAACCATGTCGCTCTTTTTTCGGAAGCGACCTATCACAAATGACAGCTCTACGAAGTTGCTAAACACGTGGATATTTAGAGCAGCACCCAAATCCTCTGAATACAAATTTATTCTAAAAGTGGAGGGAAAAACGCGAGGATCCAGGGAACATTTCACGCCACCACGGGGAGAGAGACGCAAACTCTGAAAGAGAGCGACATAGATCAGTGGGCTCTACCTGGTGAAATAGAATTAGTTTAACAGTTTCAATATTCTACAAAACCCTACTGCTGTGTACTGGAGCAAGTGCTGTTAGCAAGCAGCATCACCTATGAAGGTTGCACGGCACACGAGGGGGTGGGTGGCCAGCACCACGCCTCGCCGCCTTTGTATCTCTCGTGCTAAATGTTTACACATCACACCAGCAGAGGGCAGTTCAGCGTGAACCATTGTTGTACTGCACATCTACGCGTCTACGCTCACGATCCCCACCATCGCCAAGGCGCACCGACGAGAGCGGTGAAGTATGGTCAAATAACTCCCCCCCCCGAGGACGCGCACGGCGCGGAGAGGCGCTCATCCAGCAGCCGAGTGACACACAATGTCTGTGTGTGGGTGTGAGTGTGTGCGAGGCTGAGACACACAATGTGTGTGTGTGTGGGTGTGAGTGTGTGCGAGGCTGTGACACACAATGTCTGTGCGTGGGTGTGAGAGTGTGCGAGGCTGAGACACACAATGTGTGCGTGTGGGTGTGAGAATGTGCGAGGCTGTGACACCCAATGTCTGTGCGTGGGTGTCAGAGTGTGCGAGGCTGCGACACCCAATGTCTGTGCGTGGATGTGAGAGTGTACGAGGCTGTGACACACAATGTCTGTGTGTGGGTGTGAGAGTGTGCGAGGCTGTGACACACAATGTCTGTGCGTAGATGTGAGAGTGTACGAGGCTGTGGTGGCTGTAGTACAGGCGTCTTGTTTGTAGAGAGACGCTGTGAGATTGGCGTTCACACCGTGGTGCTGGCATCATCACCACTCTTCACTACCACTGCACACACACACACATGGTCATGTTAGTGTAGTACTTTTATTATTATTTACTAATTATTATTATTCACGAGTGATAAGCAGTATGTGTACACCGATACTAGCGAATATTTGTATGTGTACACAGATACTATTGAAAATTAGTACGTGTACACAGACACTAACGAATACTATTATCTGTACACTCATACTAACACATATTTATATATGTACACCGATACTAACGAATATGAGTGTGTACTCTTTGGTTCTTTCGGTAAAGTCACGTACGTAGAAATAAAATTAAACAAATCACGATGTTTCGATCGCAACAAAAGCAACCACAGCAAGAAAATGCTCAAGTAGGCAAGAGAGCTGCCGTGGCAAGAGGTTATATAGGTAAGGGGGAGGCAAAGGGAGAGAGAGAGGGAGGGTGTGGGGTAGGGGGGGGGCTGCGTGAGCGCTAGTGGGGGACAGGACTTTAGGCTGGGGGGCGGGGGAAGTGGGCGGGGCTAGAAGTGGGAAGCTGAGTGCGGGACACGGGGGAAAAAATAAAAACTACTAGTAACCGGCAGGTAGGATGGAAACAACCACAACCATTTGAGGCATTGCAGTACCTGGTTAATAACATCCTTCCAATGATTGTTCAATTTGTATCCATCTTCTCGGTTGAAGTTATGTCTATGTTTATTATCTGGATGGCTTCATGAACAAACCTTTGATAGTTGCCCGAAGGTTTGCACAGTACCTTGGTCTCAGAAAAAACAATATCATGCGAGCCCACAGCATTATAACAATGGTCAGCTACGGCACAGGAATTGGTTCTGCCGTGTTTCAGATCTCCCTTGTGTTCGCGAATACAGTCTGACACGTCGTTTCGTTTTCCCAATGTAACTGCTACTGCAGGTACAACTCAGTTTGTAGACTCCAGGGTATTGCATGTCAGGAATGATTTCCTTCACAGATGGGATTAGATCACGGATTTTGTGTACTGTATTGAATCAGACCTGGATCTTGTGTTTGTTTATGATTTTGGAAAATGTTTTTGGTAACACCTGCTATGTATGGTAAAGTGATGGTTTTGGTTGGCTTCTCATGAGATTGTTTTTCCATGGTTGGAGAAACAGCGTTGCGAATAATGCGGTCCAAGTACCCATTCATCTTGAGGGCTTGGTGTACGTGTTCCAGTTCACTGGCTATGTGGTGTTGGTCAGAGATGCAGTGGGCCCTATGGTGTAGTGTTTTGATGAGGGAATTCTTCTGGGCTGGATTGTGGTGGGAATCAGGTTTTAGATAGGAATCTGTGTAGGTGGCTTTCATGTAGACAGCGTCGCAACGAGCCATCAGGCCGCTGCTCAAACAAAACATCCCGGAATGGTAGCTTACCATCCTTCTCCACTTACATGGTGAATTTGATGGATGGGTGTATGGAATTGATGTGGTTGAGAAATTGGTTCGATGCTGGCAGGCCATGTGGCCAAATGACGAAAGTGTCATCCACAAGGAAGGACATAGGGTGGATGTCTGGATGGCATCTGTTTCAAATTTCTCCATGAAAACATTCGCTATCACTGGTGATAAGGGGGAACCCATGGGGGTACCTTAATTTTGTTTGTAGAAAGTACCATTCCAGGTAAAGTAAGTGTTGGTAAGGCAGTACCTAACCAAAGTTGGTACATCAGGATTCAGTCCATGTTGGACCAAGTCTTCAATTATTGCTAAGGTGTCAGGTAGAGGGACCTTGGTGAACAGAGAGACTACATCAAAGCTGACAAGCAAATCATCTGGAGACAGGGAGATGCCCTTAATTAGAGAGACCAAGTGAGCTGAGTTAAGTACTGTTGAGGTAGTCTTGCCCGTCAATGTAAGCAAGGTCTCAGACAGAAATCGGGCCAGTTTGTAGGTAGGTGAGTTGATAGTGATAACGATGGGCCGAAGTGGAGTACCTTCTTTATGGATTTTTGGAAGACCATGGAATCTGGGTGGTCTAGCAGCAGAAGGGTTTTATGGAGAGCCACTTGAATGGTTCGATTAGAGAAGTCGAATTGTTAATGATATTGTTGGTTTTTGTAGCCAGGCAGTTGGTAGGATCTTTGTAAATGTTTGTGTAACTGCCTGAATTTTGTTGTTGTATGTGGTTTTATCCATGATGACAGTAGCATCGATCTTGTGGGCTGAGAGGAAGACTATGTCCTCTCTCTTTTTCAATTTGGCGAGTTCAGAGCGCTCGTCTTTTCTGATGTTACTAATGAGTTTCTTAGCATGTTTAAGGATGGTAGCAATTTCAGATCTTGCCACGTCTGCTGGTATATCTCCCAAGCCTTGAGGGCTACATCTACCTGGGCAATCATATCATCCACTGGGATGTGTTTGGGGGTAACAGCAAAATAAAATTCAGCCCTCTAGCTAGTGCCGATTTTAGGCTATCGGAGATTGTGTTGTTACTCTGATGAGTATGTGTACATTAATGCAAACAAACACCTGTATTTGTACACAGATACTAACGAATATTAATGTGTACACTATAACTAACGAATACTAGTATATGTACCCATATACTAACGAATATTAGTACGTGTGTAGTGGATTCAACGGAGTCGCAGACGCACTTATTAGAGGCAACACATTTATTACACCAACACGTAATACACAAAGGGGTAGCTGACCCTTTACCAGATAACAGCCTAGGGTGGTGGACCACCCGGCTAACTACATTAACACACTGGGAGTTAGCTACAATGGATCGGACCTCGGCTCGGGTCCAGGTCCATGTGTTGGAGACTCTTCTTCGACGTAGAACATATATTTTCAGATGACGGTAGCAACACTAAACCCCGGTCCCTGTGGGGACCCCGCTTATATGCTCCTGGGTCGTGGCCGGCCCCGCCCTTGACTACGCCCAACTTCGAGAGAGTCCTAGCTCTCTCTTGATGCTTCCCGTAGGATCTTTCCACCCCGGCCCGTGACCACCCCCTAGCCCCTACCTGGGGCCCCATGTAGACTTTACCGGTCACATGCCTTAGGGGTCAACCAGAGTGTCATGACCCAAGGGTAACCTTGTACCTTGGCTGACACTCTCCCACTCCCTCCGGTAGGAGGCAGCACTGCATGCCACGCGTGGTACCACTGCGCTATCCCAGCGCTCACCAAGCCCTCACTAGGGCTGGTACTACACCCACCTACAGGGTGTCCGCGATGACAATCATCGCACGCCGTGTCTTGCTGGAGCCGGCATTGCTCGGTGACATTCACGATGTTAAATCTTGATTTGAAGCTTTCGTGACTGCAGGGATCCATACTCTTTGGTTCTTTCAATAAAGTAACGTAGGTAGAAAATTTATAGATCACGACGTTTCGATCGCAACACAAGCAATTGTCATCACGTGGGACAACCACAGCAAGAAAAACCTATTTCAGCAGTTTTTTCTTGCTCTGGTTGTCCCACCTAATGACGATTGCTTGTGTTGCGATTGAAATGTTGTGATCTACTTCAACAGTTTTTTCTTGCTGTGGTCGTCCCACCCGATGACGATTGCTTGTGTTGCGATAAAAACGTCGTGATGTTTTAATCTTCTTCCTACGCGACTTTAACCAAAGAACCAAAGAGTATTCACGATGTTGCTACATACGTGATGACCGCTATGTGAGTACATTGCATGCCGTGCCCCTCTTGGGCCGGCACAATACAGTGACATGCGCGAAGTCACTACACGTGTACACAGATACTTACGAATATTAGTGTATGTACACTAACACTAACGAATATTAATATGTGTATACAAATACTAATGAATATTAGTTATGTATGCATTTGTAATACACGTGATAGTCACAGTGTTACGTATCAATGTATCATACACTGCGGTATAACCACAACAACACAACAGACAACACAACACCAGCATGTGTGTGTACATGGCACGTGTACTGGTCATGCACTGCTCGTGCCGCTACTGCACACGCATCGCCGTGACCGCTGTGCGAGCGTCGTCGCTGTCCATGCCACAGATGGACGCTCACCAACTCTGGACACAAACTCAGCCCACGACGACCTCCAGATTTCCTTGGATCTCAGGACGGTGACATGGAGCGGTGTCCCCCAGGGTCGACCACATCACCCACACCGCTTTGAGTACTGGCCACAAGCCCTGTGCTCTGAGAGCTTCTCGTCGGGTCAGCACTACTGGGAGGTGGACGTGGGGAGCGCGAGGCTGTGTCGGGTTGGAGTCGCGTACGGGACGATCCCACGGAGAGGGAGTGGTAGTGAATGCGTCCTGGGAGTGAGTTACGTCTCCTGGTGTCTCCAGAAAGATGGCAACAGCTTCTCAGTGATGCATGGTGGGGTAGCGACCTCACTGTCGGTGCCAGAGCCTTTTCTGAGAGTTGGGGTTCATCTGGACTGGGACGCGGGGCTGCTGTCGTTTTACAGAGCCGACTCCATGGCGCCGTTGCACTCGTTTCACCAAACCTTCACTCAATCCCTACATCCTGGGCTGGCAGTGTGGGATGACTCAGTGAGGATCGTGGATCTGAGTGCTGCGTCCTGAGAGATGTGAACGTGAACAGGGCAGACGCCACGACACACGGCGCTCGCCACCGTCACGCGCAGTGCCACGCCCGTGACTGGCTGGTGGCTCTCTATCACAACGGGGGGGCTGAGCGTAAACAACCATAGGGGTGGGGGGATAGATATTGCTCTGTGTATGTGTGAAGCCAACATGGATGTATTCACCCTGGCAGAGGAGTGTGACTATAGTGTAGGGGTGCAGTGATTAGCAATGGTGAACTGGGATGTGTTTGTCCACAGGTGGTGTCATGCATTGTGGGAGAGATACAATAATAATATTAATTTTAAAAAGTAAAAATGTACGCGTACGACATTGGCGTTGTAACTCTTGTATAGTCGATTCTACAATAAAAACACATAACAACAATGTAGTGCTCACTGCATCCTGCAACTCTGTTCATGAATTAAACACGAGGACCAAATCGTCTACACAGCCACTGCCAAGCAAATTAAATCCACAAATTAATAAACAATTAAAGAGATGGCGCCAAACACAAAAGGCACCAACAATGTCCGAGCTGTTCAAGTAATCTGCTGGCTGCTGCTGCTGCCGCGACATGGACGGGGTGACGTCTCCACACATGCTCCCCCAACGCTGTGACGTTACCACGTCACCCCTCCTCCTTTCCCCCCCCCCCCCCCCCCGCGCTACCCCCACGCCCGCCCCTCATCACTGCACCATCTGTGAACACAAAGAGCTTCACAGATCATCGGATTCCTCCTGCACTACAAACACAGTTTCTGATATTCTTGATACCCGCCACTGGGGAAGTCCCGCGTTGGCGACAATAAAAAATAGAGGCACTGAGGGGCAACCTGCAGCCTCGCTGTGACCCAGCACTGTGGCCGGGGGGGTTGATGGATCACGCACTGACGCTGCTGCGAACTACTTGCAAGGGCAAGTCGACGTGGTGCCACGTGGCCCTGGTACTCGCCAGGAGAAGACGGTAGAACAGTAACAACAAAAACAACCACCACCACCACCACAACAACCACCACCACAACAATAACCACCACAACAACAACAAACACCACCATACCTGAACTTCAGTGACAGGGACTGTGAAGTAAAAATAAAATTCGTCGCCAGGTAATTAGTAAACAAGCCGCACACAAATTCGGGTCACGGACAACAATCATTTATATATTTAGCTACATGTGAAGCGTCGGAAATGCACATCTTATACCGTCGGTGTATACTTACCTGCAGTTGTGGTCACAGGCCCATATGGGGTGCCACCCTGAGCTGGGGAAGGACAGAGAGAGCCAGACCATTGAGAGGCCGGAGTCTCCCCACCCAGACCCCAGGTGAGGGGTTTGGGGGTTCTTCCAGAGCCTCCTGGAAGATCCTAGAAAGGGGGCGGTACCGGGGGCGGAGAGCCCTTGAGAGGTATATAAAAGGGGCACCTCTGGGACAGCTCGGGGCAGTGCTCCAAAGACGAAGAACAGAAGACCAGCTAGGCTAGGACCCTGGGACCTCGAGCCCAGCGTTCTTGTAAGGGCAGGGCTGAGCTCGGACCAGTGGTCAGGACCCGTACCTTGGCTGGGTCGGGTCAGAGTAGCATCCCTAGCTAGGACCCGGGGACCTCGAGCCCGACGTCCTTGTAAGGGCCGGGAAGAGCTCGGACCAGTGGTCAGGACCCGTACCTTGGCTGGGTCGGGTCAGTTAGCTTCCCCCAGGGCACAGATAGCCGGAGGGCTTAGAGCCAGGTTTACCCAATGTGAGGGCACGCTAGCCCGGAAGTTGTATCTCCCTTGATAGTGGGAGTTAAGGGGAGTTCTGTTTGTAGTTTAAAATAAACCGTGTATCCTCTAAAGACAATTACTCCAGTCTCTGTGCAACCCACTAGACATGTAAACAGATATTCATCTATATATATTTTTACCTAATTTAATGTACAAATATATATGTATCTATTTATATATGCATATCCATACATTAATGTTTTTGTTCGTAAACATATTCATGTATATAAATTAATATCAATATATATTAATATGTATATAAGTGTAGTAAACGACTTTCACGACGATTCTTGTAAGGGGTGTTTCTTATTCAACTGTAGTACTGTAATACTCCGCTCCTTCCCTCTCTGGATAATTTCCCTCCTCACGACGCCGTGGACAAGGCGTCTCTCTCTGACCCACTAGCAGAGTTCGCCAAGCTCTCCCCATCTCGACGTTGTCTGACAGTGTGTCGAAGAGGAAAGGCGAGCTCCGCTGGAGGATCCGCTACGTGATCGGTGGTGAAGAGAGGAGATGAGGAGCAGCGACGCAGTCCAGACACTGGCTTGGCCTCCTCGTGGAACCTTCTTGATGGTTCCCGAAGCATCTCTCCCGACTCTGCCCATCACCTTTGGCCCAGATATTGTTTCTTCTAAGGATTGGATGGTGATTACATAATAGTGCCTGTACCAAGTTACCTTCTGGCACCCACTGGATGGCACTATCTCATTACATCACCCCCCCCCCCCCCCATAATAAAAAGACTAGCCGTCCCGGCTAAAGATATAAGTAATGAAGAGACACGAATATGGGAGAGCTCGTTGTCTGCGTTCAGAGGGGTGGCACCCAAGAAGGATGAGAAGCCCAAAATGATGCACAACGCATAACAAGAAAACAAAGATTAAGGAACGAATCCAGTAACATAAGGAGGTAAGAACAACACATGGGTGACTTCAACGAAATCACAACATCCTGGAGCGTGATCACGACACCAGTCCGTCAACAGGAACAGCATCCTGCTCCACACTGGTCGGCATGCCAGGCAGCAGGACAGGCGGCGGAGGATAAGAAGGCTCCACCACAGTAGGGTCGGTCCGGGCGATGGCATGACTCGCATTGGCAGTCATGGGCTCGGATGCTGTGGGCAGCAAAACAGAATCTTTCGGGTGTCCATCCTGTAACTGCACTGTCCCCGGTTCCTCGGACACATCAGACCCCGGCAGTCCAATCTTTGGAGATGAGGGAGCAACTCGTGGAGGGATAAATGGTTTAAACTGAGAGGGGTGGAGGAACGAAACATCGACGGCCCGCCTGGATACGCACACACTGCGGATGTTTAATCTCGATCAGCTCTACAGGTCCGTGCCCGGGCTTATGCAACTTAGGGAGGTGCCAACAGGCACTTGAGGGCAATGTAGCCAAGCCCTGTCGCCGATGGACCGCAAAATATCATGTTCCGACTTGCGTGCATTACGTTCATTGCGCGCCTGCATTTTGGCGATGTTAATCCTAGCCGCCTCCCGAGGCTCAAACATATGTTTTAAGGAAACGCAAAAATGTTCCAGCAGTTTAGATTTAACTTCATCAAGTGGTGACCCCAATTGGGTATCTATAAGGGTACGTTCTCCCTCCTATACATAAGAAAATATGCTGAGAATCCCGTGGAGGCATATAGGACCATCCTGTACGCGGCAAACACACTTGGCACATTTAAATCCCAATCAGCTTGTTTGGCATCCGCCGTTTGACAGAGCATGGCAGACAAGTCCTGTTCAGACGTTCGACCACCCCATCTGTCTGAGGATGGTACGGTGATGTTCTGATTTTCTTAGTGCTCAATGCATCGCAGACCTCGTGCAACAATTTAGAGGATAAGTTCCGACCTTGGTCCGTAAGCAGCTGTTCGGGAGCACCTTTGTCCATTACATAACCATTCAAAAAGGCATCAGCAATGGAGGCCGCCGACTGATCTGGCAGTGGCCAAGCTATCGGCTATCGAGAAAATATTACATTCCTACCAAGAGGAATTTGTTACCTCTGGAAATGACCGGAAACGGGTCAAGGACATCAAGCGCCACTTGTTTGTTAATACGAAAAACCGAAATGGATTGCAGCGGTGGATGATATTTCCGCTGCGGCGGTTTCCTTTGCGCACATTCCGTACAACATTGGATCCATTTGGAGACATTAGCTGTCATCCCCGGCCAATAATAATGACGCTGCAACGTCAACAAGGATTTTTGGACGCCGAGGTGCAACAACTTCCCTCGTGCAGCGCGCGATCCAAGCTGTTACGGAGGGCCACAGGTACAACAACTCGCCAGCGATCCAACACTTCCTCTCTCCACATCAAGAGGCCATCATACAAAATCAACAGGTCCCCTTCACTCAAAGCATGAGCTGCTTGAGTGTGCTCAAACTTCCTAAGGAGTCATCCAGCAGCTGCTCGCGCACCTACACAGAGCGAGGAAGCTGCAATACACTGTCAACTGACGCATCAGTCCCCGGAGGTTATGAGCCGGCCATCGCAGACATGACAGTACGCAGCTGTGACACAACGGGTCCACAATGGCTCGTCCCAGACAAACACGGGCAACGAGGCGACTGTGGCAATCGCGACAAAGCATCCACGTTGCAATGTTGAGAACCCTTATGAAACACCACACTGAACGATAACTTCTGCTAAATGTTGAGCCAACGAGAAAGTTGGCCAGCTGGCTGCACAGATTTCAAGGAATATTGGAGGACCACATGATCAGTACAGACAACAAATTCCCTGCAATAGTGGTAAGGTCTGTATTGCCGAACGAAATAAACAATGGGCAAACGTTCCCTCTGGATGACACAATAACGACGTTCCGCTAGGGAAAAGACAGCTGCCATACGCGACCACCTTGTCAACACCGTTTTTAACTTGAAATCCGACGGCGCCGATGCCCATATCACTAGCGTCGGTGTCAATGGCAGGGAAAAATCTGGATACTCAAGCGTGGGTGCATCAGAAAATCATATCGCTGAGGGCTAAAAACGCAGCCTCCTCCTCCGGACCCCATTGTAATCTCAGATTTTTGGCAGTTAGCACGTGCAAAGGTTTAGCAACCCTAGCAAAATGCGGCACAAACCTATGGTAATATGACGCAAATCCAACGAAACTGCGTACATTACCCACACATGCAGGGGTCGGCCAATCACGAACAAAGGCAGTTTTTTCTGGGTCCGAGGAATTGCCTTCGGAGCTGACAATGTGACCCAAATAATGCACCGATTTCTGCATTAAATGACATTTAGCCAATTTAAAATTCAAGTTATCAGCGCGCAGTCTATCGAAAATGGAGCACAAATGCCAGAGATGTTCGTCAAAAGTGCGGATAAATACGATGCTTACATGGCCAGAAGCAGTGAGCAGTCTCATGAGCAGAATACGCTCAGAGCCTGAAGTCGGTGGTTCCATCATGCCAAGGAGTGTGTTTTTGACGGCGAACCCAACACCGTGTTGCCTTGGTTCGTTCTGCTGTTTTCCTTGCCAGTAGAAAGTATAGTCACTCTCTCGTAGTGAGCCACTGCCAGCAAGCCGGGTCTCCTGTAATGCTGCAATATCCATATTAAGTCTCGCTAGCTCCCTGTCGATAACTGCAGTCTTGCGGATGTCTTCAATCTGCAACAGATCTTTGGAGAGTCCAGAACACATTGTACGTACATTCCAGCTTGCAAATTGAAGGGCTGGAACCTTCTTCTGTTTTTTCCTTTTGTCTGGTGCAGGTGTTTCAGCCCACTTGTCTGGTGATGAACCATAAGCTCCAAGCACCCATTGGAGCAGGTGAGCAGTGGCGGGAAAGCACCTTATTGGCCGGGGGCTGCCCAGCTTGAGGCAGGCGGTAGCTATCCAATCTAAAATGAGCTTATAACCCATGACTGCTTCCATCCGTGTTTCTTGGCCACGATTAGGTGGCCAAGGAGTGTCCTCTCCCCATTTTTGCACCTCTTGTTGGCGCAAAGCCCAGGCACGTTATTCTGGAAATCCTGGGTTGCCCATGCATCAGGATCCCCCCCTCGACCTTGCTGGTGATGTCCGAAGGAGTGCGTAGCACGACGTTTGGTACCAGTTTGGCTGCCAGGGGCTGCCGGGAATGTGCCGTGGTGCATCACAAAACCGCATGAGGGGCCCCACTCCTGATTATCTGTCGGGATTTACTCCCTTATCCATTGACTCTCCCGAGACTCTCACAAGGCAGTTAGAAAACCGCATAACCCTGGGAGGGGTCCTCACCAGGTACTGACAGCCGGGCCAGCTGTGCGTGGAACTCGTGTAAGACAGGGTCGTCACGTCCTGAGGTAGTTTATCACAAACCACCCGCTACCCAGATGATATCTATAGTGAGGCACTTATCATGATTGAAGATTAAGTTTTGGAGATGATTGGAAAGTCTTTGTCAGAGATCGGCATGAAAAGTCCTTCACGACAGCAAGCAGTGAACATGACTCAAGAAATGCTTCGAGAGCTGTCATATGACTCTGACAAAATGCTGGATTACGTCGCACAGAACGAGCCACTGTTGAATGCAGAGCAACAAAAAAGTATTAAGAGGTTCTACGATGGCGTTACAGCAATGAAGGTAGAGACATTTTCATCGACACGCCTGGAGGAACCGGAAATACTTTTTTGATCAATTTGTTGCCGACCCGAATCATAGGAGAAAAAAAGATTGCACTTGCTGTTGCATCTTCTGGCATCGGTGCAACGTTGACTGGTGGACGAACATCGCATTCAACGCTTCAAATCCCGATTGACTTAGTTCATAATGAAGCGCCCATTTGCAACATCAAGAAAGGAAGTGGAAAGGCCAAAGTACTGCTGGAAGCTAGAGCGTTATTCTGGGATGAAATCTCGAAAATGCATGAGCACGGATTTGAGGCAGTCAACAGAACACTGCAAGACAATTGTGGTAACAACAATCTAATGGGCGGTTTGATTGTTGTCCTTGCTGGTGATTTTCGACAAACGTTACCAGTGATTCTAAGAGGCACGATGGTTGATGAGATCAAAGCCTGCCTGAAATTATCACAGCTTTGGAGAAACGTCACAAAAATGAAGTTAATGACTCACATGAGAGTTCAACAATCTGATAGCTACGACTCCAATATTTTTTCTGAGTATTTGCTGAACATTGGCAAGGGCAAGGAAGCAACACGTGACACTGGAAAAATCAAGCTGTCCAAAGAATTCTGCAAAATTTGTCTAACACTAAAAAGTATCATCAATTGCGTGTATCCAAACATTGGAGCAAATCTTCTGAATCACAAATAGCTTAAGGAACGTGCAATTTTGACATCATTAAACGTCAAAGTTGAGGAATCAACAAATCCATTCAAGAAATGATTCAAGCACTTTCACGAACATTTTTCTCCATTGACAAATGTATTAATGAAGACGAAGTGATATGCAATCCGATACAATTTTTTATTAATTTGAATCCAAACAGACTTCCACCACACAAATTAATGCTAAAAGTTGGATCTCCCATTATGCTGTTAAGAAATTTGGACCCAACAAAACGGTGTAATGGATCAAGACTGACGGTGAAAGCATTGAATGCTCATGTCATCAAGGAATCGATTCTAACTGGTCCATTTGAAGGCGAGCACATCTTCATTCCAAGATTTCCATTGAATCCAACTTATTTGCCGTTTTTCTTCCAACGATGACAATTTCCTGTTCGGCTTGCATTTGCAATCACCATTAATAAATCGCAGGGACAGTCACTTAAAGTTACGGGCTTAGATTTGACAGACGAATACCTCTCACATGGACATCTGCATGTTGGAATATCAAGAGCAAAGGATCCCAAAAAAATATACATTCTCACCGATGAAGAAACAGAAACCACAAATGTTGTGTACTGCCAAGTGTTGAAATAATCACACTGTGAATAAATAATTTGTGATGACTGAATTAGTTAAATTTATTTGTGCAGGCTGTTTTCTTTCTTGCAAGCATCACAGTTTTTCAGGGTTTTTCAGTGAAATACAGTGAGGGAAAAAAGTATTTGATCCCCTGCTGATTTTGTACGTTTGCCCACTGACAAAGAAATTATAAGTCTATAATTTTAATGGTAGGTTTATTTGAACAGTGAGAGACAGAATTACAACACAACAAATCAGAAAAACTCATGTCAAAAATGTTATAAATTGATTTGCATTTTAATGAGGGAAATAAGTAATTGACCCCTCTGAAAAACATGACTTAGAACTTGGAGGCTAAACCCTTGTTGGCAATCACAGAGGTCAGACGTTTCTTGTAGTTGGCCACCACGTTTGCAAACATCTCAGGAGGGATTTTGTCCCACTACTCTTTGCAGATCTCCAAGTCATTAAGGTTTCGAGGCTGACGTTTGGCAACTCGAACCTTCAGCTCCATCCACAGATTTTCTATGGGATTAAGGTCTGGAGACTGGCTAGGCCACTCCAGGGCCTTAATGTGCTTCTTCTTGAGCCACTCCTTTGTTGCCTTGGCCGTGTGTTTTGGGTCATTGTCATGCTGGAATACCCATCAACGACCCATTCTCAATGCCCTGGCTGAGGGAAGGAGGTTCTCACCCAAGATTTGACGGTACATGGCCCCGTCCATTGTCCTTTTGATGCGGTGAAGTTGTCCTGTCCCCTTAGCATAAAAACACCCCCAAAGCATAATGTTTCCACCTCCATGTTTGACGGAGGGGATGGTGTTCTTGGGGTCATAGGCAGCATTCCTCCTCCTCCAAACACGGCGAGTTGAGTTGATGCCAAAGAGCTCCATTTTGGTCTCATTTGACCACAACACTTTCACCCAGTTGTCCTCTGAATCCAGACGGGCATGTATATGTGCTATCTTGAGCAAGGGACCTTGCAGGCGCCAAAAGATTTCAGTCCTTCACGGCATAGTGTGTTACCAACTGTGTTTTTGGTGAATATGGTCCCAGCTGCATTGAGATCATTGACAAGATGCTCCCGTGTAGGTCTGGGCTGATTCCTCGCCGTTCTCATGATCATTGCAACTCCACGAGGTGAGATCTTGCATGGAGCCCCAGGCCGAGTGAGATTGACAGTTATTTTGTGTTTCTTCCATTTGCCAATAATCGCACCAACTTTTGTCACCTTCCCACCAAGCTGCTCTAAGGCGATGCTCTTGTGAACATTAAAGCCTTGTGTAGGTCTACAATCTTGTCCCTGACATCCTTGGAGAGCTCTTTGGTCTTGGCCATGGTGGAGAGTTTGGAATCTGATTGATTGATTGCTTCCGTGAACAGGTGTATTTTATACAGGTAACACGCTGAGATTAGGAGCACTCCCTTTAAGAGTGTGCTCC
>CM025637.2:202412-213287 GCA_014621495.2 Entosphenus tridentatus
GTAGGCTCAGAACAGTATAGCCGGTGTAGGCTCAGAACAGTATAGCCGGTGAAGGCTCAGAACAGTATAGCCGGTGTGGCTGAGAACAGTATAGCCGGTGTAGGCTCAGAACAGTATAGCCAGTGTAGGCTCGGGATAGTGACGGTGTATACAGCCTTGTGTAGGCTGTATGGTGTCAGCGTTACGTGAAGAGAACAATAAAGAGAAGTGCTGCCCCTTCACTCGTCTCCTGCTGGATTACTACGTTACACCTGTATAAAAGACACTTGGGAGCCAGAAATCGTTCTGATTGAGAGGGGGTCAAATACTTATTTCCCTCATTAAAATGCAAATCAATTTATACAATTTTTGACGTGCGTTTTTCTGGATGTTGTTGTTATTCTGTCTCTCACTGTTCAAATAAACCTACCATTAAAATTATAGACTGATCATTTCTTTGTCAGTGGGAAAACACAGGGGATCAAATAGTTTTTTTCCTGACTGTATATGTGCTTTCTTGATCAGGGGGACCTTGCAGGCGCTGCATGATTACAGTCCTTCACGGTGTAGTGTATACCAACTGTTTTCTTGGTGACTATGGTCCCAACTTCCTTGAGATCATTGACAAGATCCTCCCGTGTAGTTCTGGGCTGATTCCTCGCCGTTCTCATGATCATTGCAACTCCACGAGGTGAGATCTTGCATGGAGCCCCAGGCCGAGGGAGATTGACAGTTATTTTGTGTTTCTTCCATTTGCGAATAATCGCACCAACTTTTGTCACCTTCTCACCAAGCTGCTTGGCGATGGTCTTTTGAACTTTTTTCCCTCACTGTATAAGGGAATATGAAATTAATCCAAGACGCTGGGTAGTAAAGCTAGTAGTTTTATATTAAAAATTAAATATGTTGATATTTTGAACATATTTATATAATAATTATCTTATATATAAAAATCTCCACGCGCTCGCGCTTGCGGGGGATTTGGCTCTCGGACGGTGGGCTATATGTAGAAAAAAAATTGCCAGGCGGCACGCCCTAAGCCCCGCGGTGGGAATAGGCTATTTCGTTTTCCCATCCCTGAACTTTAAAGTAGTTTAATTAACACATTTGTGCCGTTTCTATTATTAATTATTTAGTTATTGCTCGACGTCAACCGTACCAACTGACGCCAATTGCGTGGGGGGGGGCGGACCCAACCAAGTTGCGCGTTCGCTCCAGCTCACGGGGACATTTCCTTTTACGCGTTTTACAGCCAACACATACACACATCACGCTGCGGATATTTCTTCCCAGTGTCATGTCCTCTTCGCCCCCCCTAACACGATGCGTCCAGTTTATAGTACAGACTCCGTAGATAATTATATTTTAGTGCTTGCATAACATTATTCTTGCACGGGCGGGGGATGCTGCGGTGGGGGCGGGGGAGTAGCGGCCCAGCCCCTAGCCAGGCAATGTGCCAACGCCGCCGCCTCGCCAATGTAGGCCAGGACGGGGACTAAGCATGGCACAAGGCCTCAACATGGCTATGGTAAGTACAAAGTTCCTTGCTTCTTACGCTAACAACTCAAGTCCATTATTTACTATTCTTAACACACATTAGTTGACAAACATTACAATAATAATGTTTATGTGTAGATAACAACTCAGCTTCATTGTTCAACATTATGAAACAAGTTCACAGATGTTACAATAATTATGTTTTTGTGAAGATAACAACTCAAGTTCATTGTTTACCATTATGAAACAAGTTCACATGTTACAAAAATTATGTTTGTGTAGACAAAACTCTTTTGAGATTTTTGGGTTGCTCAATTTCCACTTTTTTTGCTGCGCTTTTATAACGCTGCCACGGTCTACTGCCAGTCTGTCATTTCTGCTTATTTAATAAATGCATTTCTATTGTTTCCATCACTCACGTCACGCTATTTACTCATACGTAGTCCTGCGATACTGATAGCTGTGCCATCATCGGGGATTGCTGTGCCCGTCGATGTGTGTGTGTGACTTCATGTGTGTGTCTTTGAGTCCATATGTCTGTGCGTGTAGAGCCATGCGTGTCTTTAACTCCATGTGGGTGTCTTTTTCCAACGGACAACGTCAAAGTGTTTATGTGTGTGTGTTAGTCCATGTGTGTGTGCCAGTCGATCTGTGTGCGTGTACGTCGATGTGTATGTCAGTCCATATGTGTGTATCTTAGTCCACGTGTGTGTGTAAGTCTATACATGTGTGTGTCACTCGATGTGTGTGTGTAAGTCAATGCGTCTGTGTGTGAGTCCATATGTGTGTTAATCTATGTCTGTGTATCTAAAGTACATATCTGTGTGTCACAATCCATATGTGTATGTGTGTGTAGGGCTATGCGTGTGTCAGTCTATGTATGTGTAAGTTCATGTGTGTGTGTCTTAGTCCATATGTGTGTGTGTAAGTACATATGTGTGTTTACGTCAATGTGTGTTTTAGTCCACGTATTGCTGTGTGCAAGTCGGTGTGTGTGTGTGGGTCGCTGTATGTGTGTACGTCCATATATGTGCGTGCAACTCCATGTGTGTATATCTCTGGTAGATGTCTGTGTGACAGTCCACATGTGTATGTGTGTGTACGGCAATGTGTGTGTCACTCTATGTATGCGTGTGTGTCGCTGTATGTGTGTACGTCGATATGTGTGTGTAACTCAAGTGCATGTCTATATGTGTGTGAGTCCATATGTGTGTGTGTCTGTAAGTCGATGTGTTTGTGTGTGTCAGTCCATATGTGTGTGTGTGTGTGTGTCTCAGTCCATGTGCGTGTGTGTTAGTCGCTGTGTGTGCATGCCTCCATGTTAGTCAGTGTAACTCCATTTCTTTGCGTGCCTGTAGGTCCATGTGTGCATCTTAGTCCATGCGTGTGCTTTATTGACCTGCTCAAGGCCTATGATACCATCAGTAGGCCTGGCCTCTGGGTTGCTCTTCGTGCTGTCCGAGTCCCGAACCCACTATTCACCAACCTTAAGGACCTTCATGATGCTGAGCGGCCCCGCATCTTAACTACGTGGCGGTGAGTCAGAGCCATTCCCTTTACACCTTGGGGTGCAACAGGGATGTCCTCTGGCTCCCACATTGGACCATGTAGTTCGTCGAGCCTTCAATACCTGTACCGGAAGAATTCCCATCTGCTACAGATACAATGGGAGGCTCATCGATGCCCAGGTGCGGTCAAGGGATGGCTCCATATTGCTCAACCACGTTATGTATGCCGATGATCTGCCAATGGCTGCTCACTCAGAGGAGGCGTTCCAGGTGCTGCTGCTGAACCTGGAGCTTGCCACCAACAGGTGGGGCCTTACCATCAGCCCAAACAAAGCTAAGCACTTGCCTGGCTATTTTGTTCCATCGGACACTCCACCCCCACAACTCCCAAATGGTGATGGGGCAGTTGTGGAGACAGTGGAGAGTTTCCCTGGGCAGTGTGCTAATGACCGGCTCCGGTTTAACAGCAGAGGTCTCACTCCGAATCAGTCGAGCTGCAGTATATTTTCATTGGCTGCGTAACGCTGTGTGGAAGCTACCTGGTCTATCACTCCGTACGAAGCTTCAGGTCTTCTCGGCCATGGTCATTCCCTCCCTTCTCTACGCTTGCGAAACTTGGACCCCCCTAATGGAACATCTTCGCTGGTTAGAAACATTTAGGCTGGCCTGCCTATGATCCATCCTGGGTTTAACCAGGCTGCATTGTGTGAGGAGCTCACAAATCCTTGAAATATGTGGACAAAGTCCCATCGGTGACCTCCGGCAGGCAAGGCTGCGTTGCCTGAGTCATGTAGCCCGCATGGCCAGCCACCGCATGCCTAAACAGCTTTTGTTCCGCCGGATCGAGGAGGCTAAACGGGCGCGGCATGGGCTGGAGAAGACATGGAGTGATGTGCTACAGGAGGACTTGGAGCTGAGTCCACTTGCGGATGACTGGTACCAGCCGTGTCAAGATCGGCCACTGTGGAGGAGGCTCCTGAAGGACGCTACTGGCCAGTTGGAGGCAGTCACCCTCCAACAACAACGGAGGACGAAGGAGCGACGCTCATAACAACGAGCGGAGCGCCGGGTGGCTAAAGCACAGAAAGTTGCCACAGCAGGGGCCACGGGTGGTGCATCAGCCAGTCATCTCAGTCAGTCGACCTGTGCCATCTGGGTTTGCCCCGTGACCTCTTGCCAGCGGGCGTTCGACACTTCACGTGCCCTCAAGGTGCACCTAGCCTGGCACAAGCGTTGTTGTGACGTCACCGCCACTTAGTGGCGAATGGTGGTTGTTGTTCAGCCTATGTATGTATGTGTGAGTCCATTTGTGCGTGTAACTCTATGTGTGTGTATCAATGGATTTACGTGTGTAACTACATGTATCTGCCTTTTTCGCCAACGCTGGGTATTAACCGCTAGACTTTAATATATAAATGCATATTGTTCAGAAGTGGCCAGGCTATCACAACTAAGTGGTTTACCACGAGGATATTCATATCAGCCAAATACTCTAAATGCGTGATGTTGATTTAAAATATGGCGAAAAACTGGAGGATCCGGAAAGCAACATACAAACTCCAATTATACACAATAGAAATCAGGACTGGGATGAAACCCACGATCTCCTGTATACTAGGCAAGGAAGTTAACATCTCCTAGCCACAGAGGCGCTGGGGAAAGTGCTGTAAGCGAGCAGAGGACCTAGAAAGACTAGTGAGGGACACCGCAAGGCGTTGAGTCTTTCCAGTATTCATGTTTACACAATACACCAGGTCTTTTTTATGTTAAGCCAACCTCGGCGATGCTCAGGACCAGTTTATCTATTTGTAAACTATTTAAAACTAAGATATTACTTGTTTTGAATGTCAGCCATCGAAGGGATTTGAAATAATTTCACTGGGGTTGTAGTGCATTGCACAATCCACCGCATATTACACTTAAACACTCGGTCTATACAGACACACAGCCTACTCTCTACACTGTATACATACGATACACAGTCTACTCCCTACACTGTTTACACACACAGCCTACCCCATACAAACACATACTAGAAACGCATAGAAACATGGACATTATAATACACAGACTAGAGAGACACAAACATTACACCGATATACACATAGACTGGAGACACAGATACACATCCTACACAGAAACTCACAGACGAGAGACACGCAGAAGAATGCACAGTAGTATGCACACCGACACACAGACTGGGCACACACAAAATCATGTACAGGACTACACATAGAGGCTGTACATATAGAGAGAGACTTATATGCAAACATATGACGCAACAAATTCCCGTATAGCCTCAGTAGATCGTGTGGACATGTCCCGTTAGCGAGTAGCAGCAGTGCCTAGGAAAGCCGTGGATGGCTCAAGAGTTGGTGGCTGTCCAGCACAACACCCACCTGGGCTTGACTCTCTGCCCAGTAGCGATGATCACAACACACCACACCAGGTAGAATGCATTTGATGTTGAGTCGAACTAGGGGAGGCCCAGGGCCGGTTCAGGTCATTGCCAACACTGCTGTTGGTGGTGTTGGTGGCCGTGTACAGGTAGTACACTACTTACGATGGAGATGCGTTACGACGACCCCATTGTAAGTCTAAGATGGCCTAGCCTACCCAGGAGTCTTAAAGAATGGTGATAATTTAGCAAAACATAACAATTCACAGTACTGTACTGTATAAACTATATACTGTATGTATTTATTAATTACAATACTGTATTGCACAGTAAAATTCAAAGTAATAAACAAGGTAAATTCTTAGCCTACCTATATGAACTGCAATTTACTAGAAAGTTTTTTTCAGGAAACAAACCTATCTGCTATAAAAACTTTAAATATGCATTGAACGTATTTATAGTATCGTGATAACCCTGAAAATAAATCGCTAGAGCTACATATCATACACGTGTAATAAACCTCTTGGAGACGGCTTGTAGAATTGGTCCTTTTATTTCACACTCCCTCCATTCACAAACACTCCCCGTTGCTGGCAGGCAACGGGAAGTGGGCAGACTTTCACAAAAGACCCAACGCCACGTGGCACCTAGAGCCCCGCTCGCGCGTGGCCCCTCACTCCCTTCGTTCCGTGTCTGACCACGTGTCTCCCGTCTCTCCCCTCTTTAACGCCTGGGTCACGTGGTACACTTAAGCCAATCCTGAATAGCCTCCGCTAAATGTTCTAGATTCTCCCCATCAACTCCCGGGACCACGCCACTGACTTAGCTTCCCATTAGCTGAGGCCAAGACCGGCAGAACCAATCACCCCAGCTGACATGCCGTGATCACGCCGAGGCCATGCTCCCAGGCTCTCCCCCCATTGGCTGTAAAGCGGGACCGGCAAAGCCGATCACTACGTGAGCCGAACATAGGCTCTTATTACATCCCCCCCCCCCCCCCCCCAACGGTGAAAAAGTCAGCCGTCTCGGCTGGGAAAAGGGTGACAAGCCGATTCCATAAAGTTGCTTATTAGGGCGCCAAAGACGCATTAACCATTAAGGGTGAAATGGGCGTCTATGCGCCGAACAAAAAAAAAATCACCCATGAATAAAACAGACATACATTAGGGCGCCCCTGCAGCGCGGTAACGACAGGGAAGGGACTGCAAGAGAATCAAATGCTAACGAAACGGAAGAGATTTCGACCACGTACGTGACGCGGGACCCTCTCCGCCTCCTGCGCACGGTCGCCTTGCCGCCGGATCAGCAGGAAGTGGTCGGCGTGAAGAAGAAGAAGATTTTTCGTTTTCGGTCATGTCCAGGGTAGGTCCCGTTGGAGGAGGGACGGTGGGGGTCTCATCAGCCCTCAAAACCTGTTCATCCGAGGGTGTCGCGGCTCCGCACCCGGCGGAGGAGATGGAGGTCCACTCGGCGGAAGCGGCGAAGGCAGAGGTCGGCCCCAGCAGTCGCGGGCAAAATGGCCTCGTCGGTCACACCTAAAACACGTGGCCGCCGTCGGCCGGCGGTCGGTCGACCTGGCCCCCGCATGTGGTCGGCTTGGGTAGTCACCGCGCCGATCGCGCAGCCGCCATCTCGGAATCTAGTGCGGAACAGCAGCCACCACCTCGTCGTCGCCGGAGTCGTCGGAGCAGTGGATGACCCGTCGTGGAGACCACCCTAAAGGTGGGCCGTCGATTTCGGGTTTCCCCGTCCATGCCGCCATCTGATCCCAGCGCTTGATGTTAAATTTAGCGTCCAGGCAGCGCCACCCATCGCGATGTAAGTGATTCGTGGCCGCATACCGGCAGCGAGATGTTGAGTTCCTGGGACAGCTCCAGCATACAGGAAGGGATGAGAGGATCGCGGTGATCAGCCATCGCGTCGGGGTAAGCAGCCATGGCCAACGACATAAATTTTCTTGTGGCTGCTGTCGGTGGGTCGTAAAACTCCGCCATTTCTGCGAAAGCATCACGAAGCGTCTTTTTCTTGGACGCCGGGATGGATCGGAAGACTGCCAGGGAAACATCGTCCAGCAGCGTGGGCAGCGCTTCCAGCGCCTCCGTCTCCGTCCATCGCACGGATCTGAAGGCCGACTCGAAGCGCCACATGAAAGCACTCGAATCGCCCCCAGCGATAAATTCCTTAATCTGTGGAAGCCGATGTCCACGGTGGCAGGCAGACGCCTCGAGCGTCTCCGATTGCGCTTCCTGCGGTCTGCGCGTCTCCGTCAAAATGGCGTCGGGTGGCCATGTGGTGTCAGCCTTGCCCAAAATGGCGTCCAACGGCTCCGTCGCAGCCACCCTGCCCGAGATGGAGGCCTCTTCCCGCGTGGCAGGAGCAGTGGCGGACGCGGATTCCCGCCCACGATCTTGGTCTGCGGCATTACGCTGGACTGCTAGCTGGCGACCCAGGGCTGGTGAGGATGCGACCACCATCACCAAACTCAGCAAAATCGCGCGTAGCGACTCAATCTGCTCTGCCATCAGCCGCCAGCCATCATTCGCCCCTGAGGTGGTCGTATCTTCCCTCTGTCGGCGTTGAGAGGCGTCGAGGAGAGCAGCAGCCGGAGGCAGAGGAGCTGTAGCTCCCAGCAGATCTTCCTCGTCCATCTCCACATCTTCCTCCGATGGAGGGTCCGGTGGGTTCTTCTTTCTGAGGTGCTTGGACATCTTGGAGATCGTCCAAACAGTCCCAGAACAACTTCTGACACAATGTAATAAACCTCCTTGAGACGGCTTTCGGAATCGGTCCTTTATTTTCACTTCCACAGTTCACAACCACTCCCGGTTGCTGGCAGGCAACGGGAAGCGGGCAGACAGCCACCAGAGATGCACCGCCCACGTGGCACTCGGAGCCCTGCACGTGCGTGGCCCCTCACTCTCTTCGTTCCGTGTCTGCTCCCGAGTCTCCCGTCTCTCCCCTCTTTAACGCCTGGGTCACGTGGTACCCTTAAGCCAATCCTGAATAGCCAGCGTCGAACATTCCAGATTACCCCCATCAACTCCCGGGACCACGCCTCTGACCTGGCTTCCCATTAGCTAAGGCCAAGACCGGCAGAGACAATCACCCTAGCTAACATGACGTGATCACGCCGAGGCCATGCTCCCAGGCTCTCCCCTCATTGGCTATAAAGCGGGACCGGCAGAGCCGATCACCACGTGAGCCGGACATGGCTCTTATTACACATGTAACTAAATATATAATGGATTGTTGCCTGAGAATTTTAGGCGTGGTGGTGTTTGTTGTTGTTGTGGTGGTGGTGGTAGTTGTTGTTGTGGTGGTGGTTGTGGTGGTGGTGGTTGTTGTGGTGGTGGTTGTGGTACCCCCTACCTCCTCGTTGTGCCAGACAGGCAACATTGTCGTGGACAGTGCTGTGGGGGGGAGGGCCAATTCTGATTGGCCCTCTCCCCTCATGGCATCTGTTACCACCACAGTAGCTAAATGGGGGCTCTGGACGGGTGCGAGGGGCTGGTAACCCCTCCACCTTCAATAAATTACCACTAAACCACGACTAAAATATCTAACTAATACGCTTGTGCTGTAGGCCCCTGGGGGCCAGGCGTCTATGACGTCTCCTTGCCATCTGGTGGAGCCGGGAGATTGAATCTTTACCCTCTGGGCTCCTCCAAAAACAACGACAAGCCACTATGGATGGCCACTTGGAATGTTCGAACGCTCACTGCGGAGGAGAGGCTGCCACTTCTCTGTCGGGAGTTGGACCGGTATCGCCTGGATCTCTGTGGCATTCAGGAGGTCCGGTGGACCGGCTCTGGCTCCTGTCACCATGAGGGCTGGACAGTCCTCTACTCGGAGCAGGAGACTGCCAAACAATAGGGTATGGCTCTTCTTCTGAACAAAATAATGAAGATGGCATGGGAGTGTGGCAGTGAGGTGTGGGAAGCTGTAAGCCCCAGGCTACTTTGGGCTCACCTTCCCATCAAACAGAGGTGAGGAGTGGTGGTCGTGGTTACTTATGCCCCCACCGAAGACAAACATCCGTGGAGGGATGCAGGCAAGGCCGATGAGTCAGATTCCTTCGGTTACCGCCTGTCACAGGTGCTGGCTAAAGTGGCCCCTCGGGATAGTCATCTTGTTGGGTGACTTCAATGCCCGAGTTGGTCATGATGCTGGCAGCTGGTCTGGAGTGATTGAAAGGCATGGGCCAGATCAGCTCAAAAACAACTGTGGGAGGCTGCTAGATTTGTGTGCAGCCCATGGGCTAATAATTACCAACACGCTGTTCCGGTATCTTCACATCCACACAACATCATGGACGCATGCCAGGTCCAAGCAAGAACATCTGCTGGATTGCATATTGACGGATTAGCGGATGCGAGCCCATGTCTTTGATACCAGGACCTACTGTGGAGCTGATCTGCCCTCTGACCATCGACTAGTCATCTGTAAGAAGCGCCTGCCATTCTTCCACTGCGGTGGTGGGTGTACACCCAATACCCCATTCCAACCTAAGGTGGCCTTGTCTCAGGAATCTGATGAAAGATAGCGATTATTTCATCATCACTTGCGGCTGGGGTTGGCATCGTCCCCCACTCCCCTTGATGTCGAGGGTAAATAGGCGAGTTTTAGGATTGTGACTCATGGAGCTGCAATGGCTCCTTGGGTTACGCGGTCCAGACCTTCCCAGAGACCCTGGCTGACACAGGAGGTGTTCAGGATGGTTGATAAAAAGCGACAGGCCCACTCTAATCGTCTACAGCATCCCACTTCAGAGAATGAGGAGGCTTACCGCAGCAATCGCTCGGAGGTTCGGTGAGCCACGAGGCACTGCAATGATGGTTGATGGTCGCGGGTTGCTGAGAAGATGGAGTCTGCATCAGTGGCCCGCGATCACAAATCCCTATTTAACGCCATCAAAAAAGTAACCTGCAACGACACGCCTATCACCATCATTAGGGGAAAAACAGTGATCCAATCTCCGACCCCCAGGAACAGGTTTGCAGATTTGCTGAGCATTTCTGTGAGGTCCTGGATGAGGTGAAATCCCTCAGCCAGGAAAAAATCGTGGCACAAAGTGGGGATGACCCTGCTGAGGCTGCGGTGCCTCAAAAATTGGAAGAAGAAGTCACCCCCTGTGAGTGGCTGGCTGAGGTGCCATCTGTTGAGGAAGTACTGAAGACGATCCAGAGTCTGAGACCAGGAAAGGCACCGGGCAGAGATGATCTCCCAAGCGAGATTATGAGTGAGGGTGGCGTTTGTGCACAAACTGCCCTACATGACATCATAACAATGGTCTGGACTACTGGATGGGTTCAGCAGGATTGGAAGGATGCCCTGGTGATCATCTCTTTAAGAAGGGGGACCGCACAGACTGTAACAACTACAGAGGCATCTCACTCCTCAGCATGCCGGGAAAGGTCTTGGCAAGGATTTTTCAACATTGCCTTGCTAAATTTCGATTTAAAGCTTTCGTGACTGCAGGAATTCATCTTCTTG
>CM025637.2:238287-254383 GCA_014621495.2 Entosphenus tridentatus
TGTCCTACCGTGTTTCAAGTCTGCTTTATGTTCACGGATGCGGTCCGCGACATGTCGTTTGGTTTCTCCAATGTAACTGCTACCACAGAGGCAACTTAGTTTGTTGGCGCCTTTTGTGTTTGGCGCCGTCTCTTTATTTGTTTATTAATTTGTAGATTTCATTTGCTTGGCAGTGGCTGTGTAGAGGATTTGGTCCTCGTGTTTAATTAATGAACAGCGTTGCGGGATGCAGTGAGCATGAATGACGCTGTGCACAACTACGTTGTTGTTGTTGTTTGTGTTTTGTATTTTTATTGTAGAATCGTAGTTACAAGCGTTACAAAGCCACTGTCATACGCGTACATTTATACTTTTTAAAATTTAAATTATTATTGTTGTATCTCTCCCACAACTCATAATACCACTATTGTATACGCACATCCCAGTTCACCATTGCCAATCACTGCACCCCTACACTACAGTCACTCTCCTCTGGAAGGGTGAATACATCCACGTTGGCTTCACACACACACAGAGCGTTACCTATTTTACCCCAACCCCCCCCCCCCCCCCATGGACGTTGGGAGGATTTTTTACGCTCAACCCCCCCCCCCCCCGTTGTGATGGAGAGCCACCAGCCAGTCACGGGCGTGGCACTTGCGCGTGGCGGTGACGAAGGTGATGACCGCCGTGCGTCGTGCCGTCTGCCCTCTGCGCTGTTCACGTTCACCTCTCTCAGGACCCACCACTCAGATCCAGAATCCTCATTGAGGCACCATCATTACCCCACACTGCCAGCCCAGGATGTAGGGGCCTAGTGAAGTTTTGATGGAACGAGTGCAACGGCGCCATGGAGTGGGCATTGTAAAACGACAGCAGCCCTGCGTCCCAGTCCAGATAAACCCCGACTATTATCGGAGGCTCCTGCACCAACAGTGAGGTCTCAACCCCGCCATGCCGCACTGAGAAGCTGTCGCCAAGTTTCTGTAGACACCAGGAGACGCCACTCCCTCCCAGGCCGCACTCATCACCACGCCCTCTCCGTGGGATCGTCCCGTACGCGACTCCAACCCGACACCACAGCGCTTTCCCCACGTCCACCTCCCAGTAGTGCTGACCCGATGAGAAGCTATCAGAGCACAGGGCTTGTAGCCGGTACTCAAAGCGGAGTGGGTGATGGGGGCGACAATGGCTGACATTGCTCAGCGTCACCGTCCTGAGATCCGAAGAAATCTGGAGGAGATCGCGGGCTGAGTTGGTGTCCAGAGTCGGTGAGCATCCATCTGTGGTGAGGACAGTGATGACGCTCGCACAGCAGTCACGGCGACGCGTGCGCAGTAGCAGCACGAGAAGTGCACGTGGCGTGAAACACACGCACGTTGGTGTTGTGTTGTCTGTTGTGTTGTGGTCATACCGCAGGACGCGATACGTTAATACGTAACACTTTGATTATCACGTGTATCCCAAATGCATACAGAACTAGTATTCGTTAGTATCTGTGTACACATACTAATATTCGTTAGTATTAGTGTATACATTAATATTCGTTAGGCTGTGGTTTACACATCACATCACTTTTAGTTTACACACTGATGCCTATTTGAATGGAGATTCGCATCATCACCCGACTCAGAAATCCTCTCTTATCAAAACGCTCATACATCGACCTAAAACAGTGTCAGATGGTGAAAGTCTCGGAAGAGAGATTTCACATGTTAAAGAAGCACTACGACAGAATAGCTACAATAATGCTCAAATTAACAGAGCACTGAATGCCAAATCACGATCGCAAAGCAACACTATTGAAAATCATCAGATTATTGAAACAATTAATACATCTATATCTCAGGAGTAACTGACAAATTAGCCCGTGGCTTGCAAAAGCACAACATTAAAGTAAAATTTTGTACAGTACACAAAATAAAAAAAACTAGTTTATTGTACTAAAGACGAATTACCTAAATTATCAACAGAAGGTGTATATCGGATTAATTGCTTATGTGGCAGATGCTATATTGGACAGACGGGATGTAACATCAGCCTAAGACTATAAGAACACCAAATAAATATTCAATTATCTCAAACACAACTGTCGGCAGTGGCAGAACATGCTTGCCAACAAGGCCAGTCAATTGATTTTGATAACTTTGAAGTGTTCTGTAAAACGAATTATTACAGGCCAAGACTAATTAGAGAATCAATTGAAATTGAGAGAAATACAAATAATTGTAATCGCTCTGACAGCTACAGGCTTAGTGCGGCCTGGAAGCGTATTGTTAAATAATAGATATTACAATTACAATTGGTTATAAGGGGAAACACATACTAATTAACTGATTACTAACATAATATATAATTACAATAACAACCCCCCTCCTCCATCTCTGATTTCTGAACCTGTTTGGGTATAGTGATTGTGTTCAGTTATTAAATAATACACATTTCAACTCCTTATAGAGGAATCATAACACTTAAGGTATTCATATTATTTGTTTTTTCGGTAAAGTCACTTTACCGAAAGAACCAAGAATATGAATCCCTGCAGTCACGAAAGCTTTAAATCCAAAATTAACTGATTACTAATCTATTCTATAATTACAAAAGCCCCCTCCGTCACAGATCTCTGCACCTGATTGGGTTAAATTATGACGTTACTTTGCTGTTCTATATTAAAGACGGGGCGCAGGTGGAGGGCTTCACTATTTTGGCAAATCGCCCGATGATGCTGAATGCAATCACCAGCTAAACGTCGTACTCAAATTGTAAATGTTGTGAATTCACTCTTCAACACTAACTAAAGTAGTGAACTATTTGTCTTTTGTCAACGTGACACAATTTTTACTGATTGGCCGTGTCGGGTGGTGGAGGGTTGCGACACATTTATAAATAACGCGATCTAACCCAAAAACCTTATTATAAATACTAATATTTGTTAGTATTAGTGTACATATACTAGTATTCGGTAGTATTAGTATACACATACTAATATTCGTTAGTTTCGTGTACACATACGAAAATTCGTTAGTATTAGTGTACAGATTAATATTAGTTAGTTTTAGTGTACACGTACTAATATTCATTATTATCATGTACACATAATAATATTCGTTAGTGTTAGGGTACACATTTTAATATTCGTAAGTATCTGTGTACACAAACTAATATTCGTTAGTATCTCTATTCATACTCGTTTTTTTTGGTAAAGTCACGTAGATAGAAAATGTATTGATAACGACGTTTCTATTGCAACACAAGCGACTGTCTTGTGCACACTGATAATCCCTCGTGAATAATAATTAGTGAATAATAATAAATAATGAAATAGTACTACACTAATATGACTGTGTGTGCAGTGGTAGTGAACAGTGGTGATGATGCCAGCACCACTATGTTAATGCCACTCTCACAGCGTCTCGCTACAAACACGACTCTTGTACAATAGCCACCACAGCCTCCCACACCCACATCCACGCACAGACATTATGTCACTCCGCTGCTAGATGAGCGTCTCCCCGCGTCGTGCGTGTGCTGGGGGGGGGTTATTTGCCCATACTTACCCGCTCTCGTCGGTGCCCGTTGGCGATGGTGGGGATCGTGAACTGAGAAGCGTAGAGGTGCAGTACAACAATGGTTCACGCTGCATTGCCCTCTGCTGGTGTGATGTGTAAACATTTGTCACGAGAGATACAAAGGCGGCCAGGCGTGGTGCTGGCCACCCACCCCCTCGTGTGCCGTGCCGGCCTTCATAGGTGCTGCTGCTCGCTAACAGCACTTGCCCCAGTATCCAGCAGTAGGGTTTAGTAGAATATTGAAACTGTTAAACTAATTGTATTGTCGCTCTCATTCAGAGTGTGCGTCTCTCTCCCCGTGGTGTGGCGTGGATTTTTCCCTGGTTCCTCGCGTTTTTCCCTCCACATTTAGAATCAATTTGTATTCAGAGGATTTGGCTGCTGCTATAAATATCCACGAGTTGAGCCACTTTGTAGAGATGTCATTTGTGATAGTCAGGTTGCTTCCAAAAGAGAGCAACATGGTTCAGTGGGTTCCTTGCCTGGTAAAATTAAATGAAAAGTTGATGAAGGTGGGGAGCACAGAAGTGCAGTGCAACACAACGGGACATGCGGGTTCAAGACTGAGGAACTCACAAGCGAAAGGCAGGAATCTGTTCACGACCTTTTCAAGGGAGCAGATCGTGGTGTTGTCCAGTGAAGTAGGAGGTTGGGGTGCAGATTCATTTGGGATCTCTCTCCTGGGACAACCACCAACAGCATTACACACAGCCTCGTTTAACCACAACATTGGAACACTTTCAGCATCCATAACACACACAGTCCGTGTCTCACACACAGCCATTGTCTCATACACAGCCCGTGTCTCACACACAGCCATTGTCTCACACACAGCTCGTGTCTCACACACAGCCCGTGTCTTACACATAGCCCGTGTGTTTAACACACAGAAAGTTTCTCACACAGCCAGTGTCTCACGCAGCCCGTTTCTCACACACAACATGTGTGTTTAACACACAAATACAGACTATGTCGAATACACATACACAGCCTGTGTCTAAGACTCACATACACAGCCCGTCTAACACACACAGCCCCGTTTTGGTTGTTCAACCGTGAGACGTTAACGATCTGTACCTGCACATCTCCTCCAGGTGCCCCTGTGGAAGAGATAGAGAGATCATGAGTGAGGTCTCTACCGTGGGACCACGAGTCCCTCTGCCACTGCCCGCTCTGTTGTTCTGGACATCCAAACGGCGAATCCACAGGGGCACTCCCCACCTGCAGGAAGGTGAGCGAGTCCATCTCGTGTTGCAGATTGCGCAGGCGAGCGGCCGCCGCCTGGAGCTCGCCGATCTCCCGCTTGTGACGAGCGATGTCCTCCTCGATCCGGGACAGCAGCTCGCGCTCCTTCACAGCCACGCAATGTAGAGCCTCCTTCTCATCCTCGTTCAGCGCCTTCCTTAGGCGGGCGAACTTGCCCGTGATGCGACCCCTGATTCCGGCCACTGATACCTGCGGAGAAGCGGGGACCACGGTTGGCTCCCTGAGCCATTAACCACTCCGTGTGTGCATGTGGGCGCCAAGGTGGCTATGAGATGTTGACTCCCTCGCCGGGTATACAGCTCGTCGGGGTTCTATCATGACCTTGACGCCTGTATATTTGGAGTTCGTGTGTTCGCTCTGTGGCTGTGTGGATGTTTCTCTGGGGCCTCTGTTTTTTTTCACTCCACATTTAGAATCAACATCGCGCATTTAGCGTATTTGGGTGATATCAATATCCACATTGCAATCAGCCACTTTGTTAGCTATTATTTGTAATAGCTAGGTTGCTTCTGACAAACACCTACTTAGCTCAGTGGGGCCGTTCCTGGTAAAATAAAAAAAATCGTTTAGTCTATGGGTCTCTATGGGTCACTATGTATCTGTATGTGTCTCTATGGGTGTCTAGGTATCTCTATGAGTCTGGTATGTATATGGGTGTCTAGGTATCGATGTGGGTCTCTATGTATGTTTTTCTGCTGCCATACATTTCCACGTGATGATGATGATATCAGCCATTTAGTTGAGCTTTCATTTGTGCTAGCCAAGTAGCATCCAATAAAAAGCTACACAGCTCAGTGGGCTTTACCTGGTAAAATAATAATAGTTTAGACGATGGGTATCTATGTTTTTCCTTTTGTCCCTATGTATATATATGGTTCTCTATCTGTCACTATGGGTCTCTGTATCTCTATGGTTTTCTATGTACAGGGTGTTTAAAATTATGGACCCAATTTCAAAGCAGTATATTTCACGATGGCAACATGTTACAATTACACGAAAAGTTGCAAACGGTTTAATGAGTTATAAAATTTTACTAATCATTTTATAAATGCTCTATGTGCCCTCCACCTGCTGTACGGACAACATCGAGATGATAGTTGAATTCGTCCCAAACGCCTCTAAAAGTGTCTTCTTCCACTGAAGTCACCGCTGCCGTGATTCTGTTTTTGAGGTCATCCAGATTAGTCGCTAATGGTGGCACAAAAACACGGTCTTTGACGTATCCCCACAAGAAAAAGTCACGGTGTAGTGATGTCTGGGGATCTTGGGGGCCAAGAGTGTAGCGCCAAGTCTTGGGGTCCCGTGCAACCTATCCAAAGTTGAGGCACTGTGTCTTGTGAATGACTGAGGCTAGGAGATGTTTGTGTAGTGGGAGAGGCATCAAGCAGTAAATATTTGAGACTTTATGCCCCGCACTTTCAAGTAGTAAGAGTTTCATTCATGGGCGGTTTGTGGTTGCAGAGATATAGCGATTTTAAATCTGGTCCAACATTCTAAAACACCCTGTATATCTATGGGTTTGCTGCTATATTATTTTACGTGATGATGATGTCAGCCACTTTGTTGAGCTGCTATCATTTGTGACAGCCATGGTCGCTTCTGAAAATAGTTACTTTAGTTCAGTAAAGAGGTACCTGGTAAAATAAAAAAAATTGTTGCAGTTTAAATAGACACCAGGGACGCAATTAGGGACGGTGTGAGGTGCAGCTGTTCGCGCCTCTTCGTCCGTACCGGTGCGCGACCTCCGGTGCAGCGCAACAGCTGCACCACAGCTCCACTCAGACAATGCGTGGCACTCTTGCCACAGGAGTTGAAAACGCGATGCCGAGTAACCCGACCTCATAGCAGACTCGCCGATGCAGCTATCGAATGCCGTAAACGTGCAACCCCCTCGTAGTTAATGTTGAGTTTGAAAGTGAATGCTATAGTTTTAGTAAGAGGCGTCAAAGTCATGAAGCTGCAATAAGTTCGCTTGAATAAATTTCGACCTCCACGACTTCCACACTGGGTGGAGGTCACGCTAGTCAAAGAGCCAGGCCCGGACACGGTACCTGCGCCTCCTTACGAGCCGCCTCCATCCGCTTCAAGGACTCCTCCGCCTTCTTCCTCTTCTCCTCCACCGCTCGCGTCTCCTCCCCTACGTGCGTCTGTAGTGAGAGACGAGACGTCACCTGGGGGAGACTCCAGCCCCCTGAGCCACCCCTCACACTGCTCTTCCCTCCACACCAACCCCTCCACAGCGAAGGCCCTCATCTCCACGTTGCCTTTGTACGGTGACTGAGATGGGGGACACGGGGAGGGGGCAAGCTGATGCCTCGTTGTAGCAGCAGCCGGTGGGAGCCGTGCTGGCTTGGTGTCCATACCGACTCGGACACACGGGCCCATGATAAATCGAATTTAATTGTTCATCAAGTGGCTGTGATATCAGTCTCAAATCTCTGTCCACTTAATTACTTTATATGCAATTATGTTAAATTAAATCCCAGGATTAAATACATCTTGAGGTTCTTTTCTGAAATGCAAACCAGAAGATTAGCTACACATTAATAGAGACAGAGATTCAATAGGGAGAGCATGAACACAATATAGTTATTGTTTATCAGAAGTTGTATAGGCGAGTGACAGATTTGGTCAGATCGTGTTATGGTGTCTCACTCTAAGGGCCTCACCTTTCGTATCTCGTGCTCGTCCTTCAGCATCAGGACCTTGTGTCCTATGTGTTCACCTGCGATAGTGCAGGTAAAGCAGACCAGGCTGCTGTCTACTGTGCAGTAGAACTCCAGCTCCCTTTTGTGATTCGGGCATCTTCTCTCGTCCAAGCTCACAGTGGGATCCACCACAGCGTGGTCTCTCAACCTGGGATTCTCCATGTGAGGCCTAAAGTGAGAAAAACAGTAGGACATCTCACATCTCAGGCAGGTCTTCACTGCAGGAGTGTGGTCATCACTGCAAATGTCACACAAGACGGCAGTGGCCATCCCGTCTCCAACTCTGAGCTGCTCCACCAGGTTGGTTAGGGCCATGTTCCTCCTCAGCTGGGGTCACACAGGGAAGGCTGCTCGGCACTGTGGGCAGCTGAAGCTACTCGCCGTCTCTGTGGCAGCCTCCAGGCACCGCAGGCAGTACGAGTGTCCGCAGCTCAGCGTGGAGGGGCAAACGAACGTGGCCAGGCAGATGGAGCAGCGCAGCTCACTATCCACACTCTCACTGGGAGTCACGCTCGCCATGACCCATGGCTTCACTGGGATATCTCGCTTTGTGACTGAGAGACGCTGAACCAGGACCTCTCTCTTATAGCGACGGTGGAGAAGGAAGTAAATACGTAAAATGTTTTCATTGTCGAAACTGACATCACGAGACCACTGCACGGAATGTAAACCCATGCCCTTGGTGCGCAAACAGCAGCTTCAAGGTTAACATGGTTACAGTATACACCTTGACATGAACAAAATGTATCAAATTAATCTAATATTTTAACAAATATATACATTTGAAGAAATTTGTTTTAATATAAATCGGTGAGGCTCAGCTACGGTGGCTCATTTATGAGATGAGTATCAAGAGATCAACTTGTCCTTCCAGAGCTCAGCGTACAAGTTGGTGTCTATGGTAAGACAGAGCAATGAATTGGGTGCTAGCGTGGCTATGACATGTTATCTCGCTCGCCTTACGGCTGCTTTATCTTTAAAGTTAGCATCTTTCTCTTTCTCCCTTTGGTCGTGGGAATTTGTATTTGGGACTTCCGGTTTACACTCCACATTTAGAATTAACATCATGCATTTAGAGTATTTTGCTGCAATTAATTTCCACACAAGCCACTTCATTGTGCTCTCATTTGTGATAGCCACGTCGCTTCTGACAAAGAGCCACGAAACTCAGTGAGCCTTAGAGTTTGTGTCCTTTAATTCCATCTCCGAGTAATTACTTCAATGTGACAAGCTGCTTGAATGTCATTGTGACATCCGAGATGGAATTTGTCTGTCGATTCCCGAGACTCATCCTGGAATCGTGAGCCTTTTGTTAGCAGTGTGACTCTATCACCAACTCTACCTGCCTCCATCTCCCACTGCTGGTGATGTCGCCGTCTCTCACTCTCACCTTGTCCGAGATTGGAAAGTCCCATTCCGAGCATTCACAGCCGCACCCACCACCTATTTAACCTGCGTTGTTTCATATTCGCATGTACGGCTATTGTACACGCGTCCTCCATACCTCTTTCTACATCCCCCTCCCCAAGTGGTCCGGGCTTTATCACACCACGATGCCCCTCTAACGTGTTGAGGCACAGTGTGGTGCGATGCACAGGCATCTTGGTAGCTAAACAAAGCCTGATGGCTGCTCCTCGCGGGTTTTCAGTAGATCCAGAAATTAAATTCCTTGAGTCGAGCCCATTGAGCTAAAAAAGTTATTTTTTCAAGGGGGGTTCGGTTCCGTAGGCAGACATCATCAAAACATTCCAAAAATTATACCAATAGGGTTTTTTCCCCTTTTTTCTGGCAACAAAACTGACACCTTTTGCAAGGAATCATGTCTACATTAACCGCAATACTTGCAGTCAAATGCAAACAAAAACACAATACTCTGGTAATTTATGCATTGTCTTTGAAACTGAATGGTCCACACCAGAGACAGCTTTCTTTGGAGCCTCGTCTCATATGGTGTTCGACCAGATGACGCCAAATTTACAAAGACAAAGATGTCCTGTCTAACCTTAACAGACTGTTGGGGCAAGTGCTGTTAGCGAGCACCTATGAAGGATGGCACGGCACACGAGGGGTTGGGTGGCCAGCACCACGTCCGGCCGCCTTTGTCTCTCTAGTGGCGATGTTTTTAAGCACCACACCAGGTACTAATTTGAGGCAGAGTTGACCTAGGGGAGGCCCAGGACCAGTTCAGATAATCGTCACTGGTGTTGGCCATGAGCAGGAATCGAACTAGAATCTCCAGGTTCATAGCGCAGTATGTTAACCACCACAATTACACACGCACTCACACACACTCACTCGCCCATACACTCACCCACTAAAATACCCACTCACTCACTCATCCAGCCTCCCACTCATCTACTGTCACACACACTTCAGAATGAGAAGAATTATAAGTTTACTGCCCTGGGGAGAGCCCACTGAGCTACGACCCAGCCGGCAGATGTGGCCAAGTGTTGTCGTTGGTGGCTTGGCTCTCCCCAACTATCTGCCCACCACGAGAGACCTGAGCGACCAAAATAACAAGAAGAGCCATTTTTTTGAATTCGGTCAAGAGCTGCCACAATGAATGTAAACATGAGATGTGTGTATATATGTGTAGTGGTAACCATAACGGTAACACAAGGTCCCTGACACAAAGGGGTATCGGCCCCTTCCACCCGATACCCTGGGGAGGTATAGCCTCTGGGCTAGCATGTCCTCATCACTGGGACCACTTCCGCCGGCTAGGGGGACCTAGGGGAGGCTAGCTGACCCGACCCAGCCAAGGTCCTCGGGTCCCAGCCACTGGCCTACTCGGTCCCGGCCCTTAGAAGGACGTCGGGTCCCGGGGGTTCCCAGGGTCCGACCACTGGCCCACTCAGTCCCGGCCCTTAGAAGGACGTCAGGTCCATGGGTTCCCAGGGTCCTAGTTTCAGCTGGCTCTTTTGTCTTCAGCTTGACGACTGACCCATCCAGAGGTCCGGCTTATATATGGTTCCAGGGTCACGCCGCTCCTGGCCACGCCTATTCTCTGGAACCTTCTGGAGGGACCTGAACTATTGTGCAATCCCCCCCAGCCCCCACTGGGGGCCTACGGTGTATACCTCTGGTTCCTAACCACCCTCTGGGTTCCCTGGCCTAACGGCATTACTTAATGCAGACCGACTCACAGTCGCCCCCTGTTGACCCATGGCTGGCGCTTCACCAGGTAAGAAGTGGCGACCGAGTATAATGCTATCAACACCCTCTACATTACCCCCCGACCCCCCTCGTAGCACTCAGTCGTCTCGGCTGCCAGCCCCCCCCCCCCCCCCTTAAGAACCTTCAACATGACAACAAGCACGTATGCCTCAATACAACAACAACAATCAATGAACAATAAAGAACCCATATGAATACCCCAGTCCACCTGTACAAGTTTACATTATTTGCAAATATACAAGTGAATACGATGGTGCACGTGCGACCGCCCACACCCCGTGGTACACACCCGATCGACAACTGCCACAACGTGACCGACTGTCGAGAAATCCAGGGCGGAAAAAAACACAAACAATAAATAAATCTGATGGAAGGGTAAGTACATGGCGTGGGCGTGTGCGGACATGGGAGAATCATGAAAACCGGGGGGTATTGGATCGGGTCCGCATAGCAGGACAATCGTACAAGCCACAAGGTCTCTGTGGCAGCTCGGCAGAAACTAGTTCTGTGTGGGGAACAGCCCACAAGGGCGGGTCAGAAGAGGCTGGGCCCATTATGGCCCCATCCATTGGGGCGGCTGGGCGCTCAGTGTCAGGGGCGGCCAAGGTCAATGGACGTGAAGGCCTCAATCCCGCAGCATCTGAGTGTAGGACAAGAATGCTCATCTTAGGGTTAGGTTTTGCAGATGTACACTCCGGCTCATCAGACACATCACACCTACAGCCCCTGCGACGTGAAGATCACATGAAAGTGCGCGGCGTGACGTAGGGTTTCAAACGCGACAGATGGACGTGCCAAGACCGCCTTTCCCATTGGACTCTGACACATTGGGGGCGAATGACCCGGACGACCTCGACCGGCCCCCTCCAGGGTCTGAGCAGTTTCAGAGATGTTGCCTTGGGAATCTGGAGGCCATGGAGCCAGGCCTGGTCTCCTTCAGCCCATATGTGCTCGAATACACGGCAGCCCTGACATTTTTCGTTGGCCAACTGCCTCACCTCAGAATTTCCCTGGCGGCATCCCGTGCCTCGGTTAGTTTCTGAATATTTAAATGGATGTGGTCTGACAATTTGGATTTTGAGGCGGACGGTGTGACGTGTAGCTGCACTTCCACCAGCGGATTGACATCGCGGCTATACATGAGATAGAATGGCGAGTACCCGGTCGCCGCGTGGAGTGCCATCCTATATTCTGCCAGGACCCCGGGGATGTGGAGATTCTAATCCAGTTAGACTCATCAACTGGTGGCACAGCATTGAGGTGAGCATCCAATGAAGATGCTCAACCATGCTATTGGTTAAAGGGTGGTACGGGGAAGTGTGCCCCCGGGAGGTTGCACATGTCCTTAAATAGAGTGGAAGAGAAATGCCCTCCCTGGTCGGTCAGCAGCCACTCCGGAGCACCCTTGCTTAGGACGTAGCCCTGAAGAAAGGTCTCGGTAATGACTGCTGCTGACTGTTTGGGGAGTGGCCAGGCCATAAGCCAGCGGGTCAAATATTCCACCCCAACCAGCAGGTACTTATTACCTCGGGAGGTGGCTGGAAAGGGCCCGAGAATGTCCAGCCCCACCAACTCTTTGATGCGGGACACTCGAATGAACTGTAAGGGTGGGCACGATGGCCTTATTAGTGGCTTCCGCCTGGCACACTGGGTGCAGTTCAGGAGCAGATCAGCCACATATTTCACAATTCTTGGCCAAAATAAATTGAGCTGCATCGTGGCGAGTGATTTGGGGACCCCGAGATGCAAGAGGCGCTCATGAACATCCAAAACGGCCTTTCTGCACAGAGTGGTCAGTACGACAAGTTTATAATGGCGAGAGCTACCATCCCAGGTCATCAAAAGCCCATCACGCAGAATGATGGACGTGAATCCTTCGCCACCTCTTATGTTCCAAAGCCGCTCAGCATGGCGGCGTAACATAAGCAGGGAGACGTCCTCCATTTGGAGGCGCCCCCAGTCCACGAGGCATAAATCGAGCAATGCATCTCTAGCGGACGGCCCGTTCGGCTCCTCAGAGGAGCCACCCCCAGGAGCCGCCACCTCAGCTGCAGCAGTGAATGGCATGGGGTGCAGAGGAACAACGGACTATTTGCATCAGCCGGAACCCGAAAAGCATGCACACCTGTTGCCAGCGGGAAGCCGTGACAAAGCGTCGGCATTCAAGTGTTTAGTTCCTTTCCAATAGGTTACCATAAACGAGTAGTCCTGCAAGACTTCGAGCCAGCGGGACAATTGGTCGGACGGTTGGTTAATCCTCAAAGCATATTGTAACGGTGCATGGTCGGAATGTACTGTAAAATGCCTACCGTACAAAGGCAGCTGGTATTGCTGGATAAATAATACAATGGCCAATAGCTCACAGCGAGTTACACAGTAGTATTGCTCTGCCGGAGATAAAACCCTGCTGCCATAAGCAACAAGCCTTTCGACCCCGTCGATGACCTGGGACAGCACACTGCTGATGCCTGTAATACTGGCATCTGTGTCGAGAATAAAAAGCCGTGCAAAGTCAGGGTAAAACAGGCGAGAGACATTCACAAGGGCATCCCGCATTGCTTTAAACATGGCCTCCTCCTCCTGTACCTAATGAAAATGTTGCCCCTTGGCCGTGAGGGCATGAAGGGGTTTTGCTATCGACGCAAATTCCACAACAAATCGTCAATAATATGAGGCAAATCCAATTAAACTCCTCACTTCTCCCCCAGAAGTGGGAGTCGGCCATGTAGGCACGCAGCTCGTTTTCTCAGGGTCAGTCGCAATGCCCGACTGGCTGACAATATGTCCCAAGTAATGCACCTATTCCCGCAAGAGGTGGCATTTTTCCAGTTAAAATTTGAGGTTAGCTGCTCGCATTTTAACGAATATAAGCAGCAGACAATCCATATGTTCCTCGAATGTACAGCTGAAGACAATTACATCAGAGGTAAATGAGATGTGAATCCCAATGGAGTCCAGCGAGAACCAGTTCCATGAGACGCTGGAACGTCGCTGGGGCTGAGTGGAGGCCCATGGGCAGCTGATTGAATTCGAAGAGGCCCTGTGGCATGTGAAAAGCGGTTTTAGGTTTGGATGCCTCATCCAAGGGCAGTTGCAATAATCTGGACAAAAGGTCCAGTGTAGAAAAATATCGTGCCCCCGCTAAGGCATCCAGTGACTGGTCCACTCGAGGAAGCGGATACGCATCTGCTGCGAGGATTTTGTTAAGTTTCCAAAAATCTACACAGAATCTCAAAGAGCCATCATGCTCCTTGATGAGGACAATTGGGGCTCCCCATGGGCTGGTAGATGTGGATATAATGTCCACGGTTAACATGTCGTTGACGACCAACCGGACATATTCATTCTCAGGCGGGCTGAGGTGAAATGAATTATGACGAATGGGAGCGGCATCTCCCGTATCAATGTGATGGCTCAATAAATTAGTGCGCCCAATATCAAATTTGCTGTTGCTGAATACATCAGAGAATTCCCGCAAGAACACACGCAATTTCAACCTCTGGGAATCAGATATTTTAACAGAAGTTGAGCAAAGCGAGTCTAGCCACCATTCATCAAGGTTCGAATGTGGCCGCGACTGAGGTGTGTCGCTCACGTGGCCACCAAGCGAGTAACCGTGGGGCACAGGTGCCGTACCGCAGGTACCCTGTGGTATGACCATCGTGCGCAGCCCGGCATTCAGTACCTAGAGGAAGGGATCTCTATTGCTCGATACAATCGTCTGTGCACCAACGAGTTTTAGCCCTCGCACCGCAGTGTTGGAAGGACCCAATATGATACCGTCCGCCGTCGCACCCGAATCAAGCAGTTTGCGCAGTTGCAAGGAAACCAGCGTTTGAGCGCCTGCCAGGATATGCACCTTACAAGATGCCAACACTTGCACCGTAGCACAGGACGTGCGCAAGAGGGTGGGGGAAGGCCGGAAAGACATACATTGACCAGAGGAGAGCTCGATGCAACTTGGTCTACAAGGATTTTGATTAACATTTTGCCTAGGAAATCAGTGCCGAGTAGGCATGGCACAGCGAGGGACGAGGATACCAGAATGGGGCCAACCAATTTAATGTCCCCAATCCAGACTTGGGAGTAAATTTGGCTGCTTATGCCCAACGATCCCCCTTTAGCAGCGAAACATGGTACCTCGATGGAGATTAGCAACTGGCATTTCTTAGGCAAAATGTAAAAAATTTGTTCCGAAATGATGGTTAAGGATGTCCCTGTGTCTACTGCGGTTGCGGCGACGACTCTATGGACCAACTCCGACCACTCACCCGGTCGGAGTGGCCACGTGGCCTTAACAACCCTCTGCCCCCCTACACCCGTAGGGGTGTTATGGGAGGGCAAACAAACACACAAGGGGTGTTTGCGCCCGCACGCGTAAGGGTGCCTACATCCACGTCCGCAACGGTTATCCCTGGGGGGCTGTGACAGCGCTGTGATCCCCCACAGCCCCACTCCTCGGGGGGGAATTGCTATATAAGGCAGGGAGCTGGTGAGCTCGGGGTCGAGTATTACAGCTTAACCAGCGAAGAGCGAAGACCAGCAGGATAGGCCCTGGGACTCCCCTGGATCGCTGTCCTTCTAAGGACCGACCAGGGCAAGCCAGCGGCGCGGCCCTGAGAGCCCAGAGCCGATGCTCTTGTAAGAGCCGTTCTGGTTTGCTAAGGGTGCCGAGATCCGAGCTTGGCCAGAGCTGGATCAGCTAGCCTCCCCTAGCTCTCTAGTGGAGGACCTGGGAGCAGACTAGCCGGGCTAGTACTAGGGGTGTCTCCTTGAAAGACAGGTGAAGGGGCCATTACCTCTTCAAGTATAGTGTTCTGCCCTTTGGTTGAATAAATAAGTGTGCCTCAGACTACGTCGTCTAGGTCTCCTTTAACTCACTACACATAGCACCTCAACGGAGATTAGCAACTGGCATTTCTTAGGCAAAATGTAAAAAAATTGTTCCGAAATGATGGATAAGGATGTCCCTGTGTCTACTGCGGTTGCGGCGACGACTCTATGGACCAACTCCGACCACTCACCTGGTCGGAGTGCCCACGTGGCCTTAACAACCCTCTGCCCTCCTACACGCAAGGGGGGCAGAGGGTGAATACACGGCATGGCGCGATGAATTTCGGATGATCGTGGCAGGGGGCGTATGTGTGAGGTGCCGCTCTTTGCCTGAGGATGATGCAAAGCCGAGGGCGGGCGAGAAGACGGCGGTGGAGGCCCGGGGAAGCGTCGTCGAGGTGCCCGGGCAGCTCGATGCCATGTGTCCTTGGAGGCCGCAGATGTTGCAGGTGTAGTAGAGTTAACTGCTCGATGTTCACAGGTTGGGAGAGCAGATCATGAACAAGGGTTCCCACTCAAACTAACGGTCAGGGTCTCACAAGCTGTGAGAGCTGACCATAA
>CM025637.2:254393-265889 GCA_014621495.2 Entosphenus tridentatus
GTGTGTGCTACAAAAGACGTTGAAGAGTCCGTCTGTACAACACTACACAGGTGATCCGGTGCTCCAGCCGCGGAGGTGCACGTTCCCTCCACTTAAAATCACCTTGGCGGTGCCGATCACTGGCCCTCTAATCCGAGGCCCGAGCTGCTGCGAAGGCCTGGTCAGGTTGGGCGTCTTCTGTGTGAGTGTCTGTCATTGATGGTGCAGCACAGGCCGCGACCCCCATCTCACACTGGAGGAGAAGGTGCACCTGAATACTTTTGGCAGCGTACAGTGAGTTCAGGTCATCATTGTCTACTGAATGAACGACAATGCGCAAGTTCCGCTCCAGTGACAGCAGTCTCTGTAGGACGAGGGTGTCGATGCCGTTGTCATCCATCCGAGGAAAAGCTGCCTTGCGAGGGCCAGCGATGCACTGCGCAAAGCCAGGGGAGATTCCAACTCACCCTTGCCCCGGGTATTGAAGCGGTGTCTTGTATCTGAAGGAGGCCTGTAGATAGCAGCCATATGTTTCAGCACCTGCTGCAATGTTGCACGATCCCCCCGCGGGATCGTGATGAAGGCGGCCAAGGAATCGTCATCGAGGATGGTTGGAAGAGTGCAGAGTCCCTCTTCCTCAGTCCACCCCGCCATGTCGCAGCTGGAGAAAAATTATAGTTCAAATGCTGTCCAATCACCACCTGCAGTACAGAATGCCTTGAGGACAGGCAAGCACTGCTCGAGAGGAGACACACGTCCCACGTTCAGTCGTGTCGCGCTGGATTTCACGGGATCTGCGGCTTCTGTACTATCCATAATGGCAGTGTCCAGCACTGGTCGCATTGCTGATGACGTGGAGACGTCCAATTGGTGCAGGCCGAGAGCAGAAGTTATGTCGTTCCCGCGATGCACTTGTCTTTCAGCGAAAGTGCATCCAAGGGCGGAAGTGACGTCGTCCCCGTGATGCACTTGTCATCCGGTGGAAGCGTCACTGTCTTGGGCAGGAGATTCAAAATCTTTGACGTGAGTTGAAAAGCCAGTGGCGGGAATGGCCGCTGCTTGCATGTCCGCTCCCCCCTCCTCCGCCGTTGGCGGATTTCTTCGATGATCGAAGCCGCGCTGTGTAGAATGTCGGCGAGGCAGGAGTGCACCGCTCGGAGCGCTCTCCCCGAAGGCGACGGGCACACGGGCGCCTGTGCAGGCTACATGTCGGCCGTTGGGGCGGCCTCTTCAATATTTGGTGGTGTTGTCGCACCTGGAGCGACGTCTGGATCCCAGGTACGTGCAAGACTCCTTGTCTCCATTTCTAGTTAGGTCTTCAGCCACTTCTGACGCCAGTTGTAGTGGTAATGATGGAGACCCAGTCTTCTCTGGAGGCAACACATTTATTTATAACAGCTATAACGGTAACACAAGGTCTCTGACACAAAGGAGTATCGGACCCTTCCACCCAATACCCTGAAGGTATAGCTTCCGGACTAGTGTGTCGTAATCATTGGGACCACTTCCTCTATATATATCAGCCCTCCGGCAAGGGGGACCCGACCCAGCCAAGGTCCTCGGGTCCCGGCCACTGGCCCACTCGGTCCCAGCCCTAAGAGGACATCAGGTCCAGGGGTTTCCAGGGTCATAGTCTAAGCTGGCTGTTCGGTTTTCAGCTTGATGACGATTGAATAACCGTCCAGAGGTCCGAATTATATATGGTTCCAGGGTCACTACGCCCCTGGCCATGCCTATTCTCTGGAACCTTCTGGAGGGACCTGAACTATTGCGTAATCCCCCCTCAGCCCCCACTGGGGCCTGGGGTGTGCACCTCTGGTTTACAAGCACCCCTTTGAGTTCCCTGGCCTAACAGCAATACTTAATGCAGACCGTACTTTCCGTCGCCCCCTGTTGACATATGGCTGGGCTACACCAGGTAAGAAGTGGTGATCACGTACAACTCTATCAACACCCACTACATATTTACGTGTTGAACTTCTTTCACATGGTACGTACCCAAGCATGCCAATCGGAGGTGTATAAAAAGACAAAATAAACACAACAAGAAGCGACATTGCCAAGTAGAATAAAGATCGATTGATCCACGTTTTGGGGCAGTGAGGTGGCTTTGCGGCAGTGCTTGAGACTTCGTTTCAGAGGTTCCATGACTGCCGGTGCTGTAACCATCCCTGCTCTATCTACTGCACAGTCGACATTCACCATCCTCAGACACCATTCGCAAGCGTAGTTCCATTGTGTACGAGAGTCACTTTTCCAAATTCCAAAAATGACACTGCTCATTTTTACAATTTATTATTCACTAGGTCAGGTCCATCTCAGATGCCATAATGACATTAAAGCAAGTTGTTGCATTGGGGGAATTAGCCAGAAATATAATTACAGGACATCATGAGATATCTACATCTATACCAACTATTTTCTTTATTTTACAAGGTAAGGCTCACTGAACTATGTATCTCTTTTTTAGAAGCAACCTGGCTATTCGTTAGGTCTTTCGGTAAAGTCACATAGATAGGTTCAAAGAAAAGAAGAAAAAGCTTCGACTTTTCGATCACAACACAAGCGATCATCATCAGGAGGAAGAAGGAAAGCTGCTTTCAATGCAGACTGTTTTATAGGGTGTAGTCCTAGGGTAATAAATTATGTGGGCAGGGCTAGTGATGTTAATGTGAGATTAGCATGTTAATGTACGATCACAGAGCTACCGCGACTTAGAGGTCGGCATCCGTACAGTGAGAGAAACAAGTATTTGATCCCCTGCTGATTTTGTACGTTTGCCCACTGACAAATAAATGAACAGTCTATCATTTTAATGGTAGGTTAATTTGAACAGTGAGAGACAGAATAACAAAAACAAAATCCAGAAAAACGCATGTCAAAAATATTATAAATTGATTGGCATTTTAATGAGGGAAATAAGTATTTGAACCCTCTGAAAAACATGACTTAGTACTTGGTGGCAAAACCCTTGTTGGCAATCACAGAGGTCAGACGATTCTTGTAGTTGGCCACCAGGTTTGCACACATCTCAGGAGGGATTTTGTCCCACTCCTCTTTGCAGATCTTCTCCAAGTCATTCAGGTTTCGAGGTTGACGTTTGGCAACTCGAACCTTCAGCTCCCTCCACAGATTTTCCATGAGATTAAGGTCTGGAGACTGGCTTGGCCACTCCAGGACCTTAATGTGCTTCTTCTTGAGCCACTCCTTTGTTGCCTTGGCCGTGTGTTTTGGGTCATTGTCATGCTGGAATACACATCCACGACCCATTTTCAATGCCCTGGCTGAGGGAAGGAGGTTCTCATCCAAGATTTGATGGTACATGGCCCCGTCCATCGTCCCTTTGATGCGGTGAAGTTGTCCTGTCCCCTTAGCAGAAAAACACCCCCAAAGCATAATGTTTCCACCTCCATATTTGACGGTGGGGATGGTGTTCTTGGAGTCATAGGCAGTATTCCTCCTCCTCCAAACACGGCGAGTTGAGTTGATGCCAAAGAGCTCCATTTTGGTCTCATCTGACCACAACACTTTCACCCAGTTGTCCTCTGAATCATTCAGATGTTCATTGGCAAACTTCAGACGGGCATGTAATTGTGCTTTCTTGAGCAGGGGGACCTTGTGGGCACTGCAGGATTTCAGTCCTTCACGGTGTAGTGTGATACCAACTGTTTTCTTGGTAACTATGGTCCCAGCTGCCTTGAGATAATTTACAAGATCCTCCCATGTAGTTCTGGGCTGATTCCTCACCGTTTTCATGATCATTGCAACTCCAAGAGGTGAGATATTGCATAGAGCCCCAAGCCGATGGAGATTGACAGCTCTTTTGTGTTTCTTCCTTTTGCGAATAATCGTGTAATGTTCTTGGAGAGAGACTGAGTCTTTGTAGAGGCAACACGGTTTATTTTACCAACAGTTTACACTAATCCCTAACATAAAGGGGTAATGGCCCCTTTCACCCACATCCTGGGGAGGTACAGCCTCCGGGCTATCGTACCTACAACTCTCTCTACTCCAGCCCTTCGGCTAGCTAGACCTAGGGGAGGCTGACCCACCGCTGGCCCGGTGGGTCCCTGACCACTGGCCCGTCCGGACCTGGCCCTTACAAGGGCATCAGGCCGAGGGAACCTCAGGGTCCTAACCCCATGACCACTGGCACCGCACTGACCCCCAGCCCTTAGAAGGACGTCAGTGGCTTGGGGTCCAGGGTCTTCTTCTTCTTCAGGCGGCTTCTTACTTCGGCTTGAGACAGACTGACTCGCGCTCTCAGGGACCTGCCTTATATACTCTTTCTCCCTGAGGGGCGGGGTTCTGGGGGATCGTAGCTTCTGCCAGCCCCCTCCCCTCAAAGAAGTTCCAACCGCCGTTGGCCTCACTGGTCCGGACCGGTTTCTACCCCTCCCCCTGGTTGTGGCGCATGTGTGTCAATCATGACTACCACAATCGCACTAACTGTAGAGAGTTTGGAATCTGATTGATTGATTGCTTCTGTGAACAGATGTCTTTTATAAAGGTAACAAGCTGAGATAAGGAGCACTCCCTTTAAGAGTGTGCTCCTAATCTCAGCTTGTTACCTGAATAAAAGACACCTGGGAGCCAGACATCTTTCTGATTGAGAGGGGTCAAATACTTATTTCCCTCATTAAAATGAAATCAATTTATAACATTTTTGACATGCATTTTTCTGGATTTTGTTGTTGTTATTCTGTCTCTCACTGTTCAAATAAACCTACCATTAAAATTATAAACTGATAATTTCTTTGTCAGTAGGCAAACGTACAAAATCAGCAGGGGATCAAATACTTTTTTCCCTCACTGTAGGTGGCTATGTTGGTGCGATAAATTCAAACTGTTAATGTGTTCACGAACATGGTCCGAGACAAGTTGCTTCGTTTCCCCAATGTAACTACTACCGCAGATAACCTGGCTATCACAAATGCAATCTCAACTCGGTGGCTTATCATAATGTGAAAATTTACAGCAGCCAAATTCCCTCAGCATTTGTTGATTCTAAATATGTGTAATGCGAACAAAGACAGGGTCACGTGAGTATGGGCGGAGTCAGGGTCACGTAAGTATGGGTGGAGTCAGGGTCACGTGAGGGGGAGGATATAAGGGGAGAACCGGAAGGGGATCGGGAGTGAAGTCAGGATTGAGAAGGGAGAGGCCACGCGGAGTGCTGGCGAGGAGTGGCGCGAAGTGAGAGGCAGGAGTCACGGCACCATTGGCCAGCAGCGCGCGTGGAGCGTGGAGCAGCGGGGAGACCGCGGAGTGCGTGGGAGCGCACGGAGCAGCGGAGTGGCTGCTGTTAGTGCGGAGTTACGCGGAGCAGCAGGGTGGCTGCGGAGTGTGCGGGAACACATGGGCAGCAGTGTGGCTTAGAGAGAGAGAGAGTGGGAGACAACGTGGAGAGCGGAGACGCGAGGAGGAACAGGTGCGGGTTGGAGCGGAGACATCGCAGGGTGTGAGCAAGAACCCAGTAAAGGACAAAGAGAACGATATTGCCTGGAGTCCTTTATTACACTGGTGTCAGAAGTGAGACATGTCGAAACAGCTCAGGAAGAGGGCCATACCTGCACCATCTTCTGACGAAGACGACGACCCTTCTCCGGCGGTGGCGCTACCAACAATGGAAGGCGGAGGCGAGACGGGAACGGGCGACGCGCTGAGAGTGCAAGATGTCGACGGCGCTGCGGGACCGTCTTCGGGGATGGCTGTCGAGGGAGGGTGGCGACACATGGCGGCACAACTGGAGTCGCTGAAGGCTGTTTTAACTCAGCTTTGCACCAAGGTGACGCCCGAGACGAGTCCAGGGAGCCCGACAAGAGGGCAGCCTAGTGGGGCTTCGTCGTCGGTTCCAGCCCTCTCCACCACGCGGCACGGAGTCACCATCTTGGGCGTGGTCGGGGAAGAACGGCGGGAAAACGCCATCTTGCTGCCTCTGACGTGGGAAGACGCCATCTTGGGTGTGGTCGGAGACGAACGACGGGGAGCCGCCATTTTGAACACGTTGTAGAGTCACGCCGTCTCTTCGCTACCGCAAGTGACATCATCGCCGCTTGAAGGCGGCGGGGGGACCTGAAGCCAGCGTCTTACGACGGTGAAGGAGTTCTCCATTGGGGGAGATTGGAGCACATTTGCCTGCCGGTTCCAAGCGGCGGTACGGTCCGCTAAATGGACTGATGCGGAGGCTTTGGAGGTTTTGCCAACGCTTCTTGACGATGAGTCCGTCCGTTTCTTCCGCTCCATTAAAGCCGATAAGAAGACGACACTTCAGGGGGTCTTTGAGGAAATGGCGGAGGCGTACGAGCCTCCCGACGATGCACATCGTAGGTTTGTGCAGCGGACACGGGCACCAGAAGAGTTTCCGGTGGCATTCAGGGGCGCGGTGATCGAGTTAGCAATGGCGCATATCCAGAGACAGAACCCGATTTGTTGGAACCCCTGATACTGGGCAAAATGTTGGAGTTATCCCGGGACTTGGGCATCCCCATGCCCGTGTGCGGCCACGATAAGTTGACGTCCTGGACGGCGGCTAAATGCCTAGATGCCCAGTTTAATCTTCACCGCTGGAAACAAGTGACGGCGTAGACAAGGAGCCCTATAGTCCGCGGCGGCGCAACAGGAGGGGTTCCGCAGAAGGCCGTCTACGTTCTGCCAGAGAGGGGTCCTGAGGAGCTGACGGCGGCATCGACCCAGTGGCCGACTCGGGTAGGAGCTGGGTGGCGACCGGGGCCGCCGGCACGGGAGCAACAACACCGAGGGGGTGCTGCACGCCGAGCCGACCTGGCGTGTTTCCGCTGCGGCCGTAAAGGCCACTTCGCCAGAGAATGCTGGGCTCGCATTCGACAGCTGCCCCAGCAGGAGGCCTCGGTCACGGATGCGACAGTGAAGGTCCACCCACGACAGGCGAGTCGGTACGCATCAGACACCCGGCAAGGCCTGTCACCTCATGCATCACCATCGTTAGGGGGTCTGGGTGCCATTACTGACGGGGGGTCGTTCGGTGATCCGCGTCGCTCTCTGATGCAGTGGCGCAAATTGTCACGGAGGGTGGTTGCGGCCGCTACGGGCTCGTCCACTGTGCCAGGGTCTATCCAGGGGGTCGACGTGCGCATTTTAGTTGAATTGGGTGCGTCAGCGACCATTATCTCGGAAGTGATATTTCACCTTTTGTCCATTCCGCCGGGGCGCGTGAGGCCGGTTTACGACTCTTGCATAGCGGCAAACGGGGGTAGTATGGGCATTGTGGGTCAGGTGGACGCCAGTATAACGGTTGGGGGTGTTTCGGCTACGGGGACAGTGTTGATCTCCAGGTCCCTCGTGGTGCCGTGTTTGTTGGGTACCGATTTTTTTGCCAAGATGCCCATTCAAATAAGGGTGGATCTAAATTGCGTTGAATTGCCGGGGGGTCGGCGTCTTGCATTCTTGCCATCGCCCTGGGCCTGGACAGCTCCTGACCGTCAGGTGCAGGCGCTGTCTGAGGTATCGGTTGATATTCCGCCTGGCTCGCAGATGCTTATTCCGCTGCAGTATCGGAAACCGGTGCCTGGAATCGAGGGGGCGGCGGGTGTTTTGTTATCGCCGTCCACCGCTATAACGGGTGGCTTGACGCTGGTGGGGGCACAGACGATTGTCTGGCCGGGTCAACCTCCGTTTTTACAGGTATTGAATGGGAGCGCGGAAATTGTTGTTGTTCCGGCCGGAACCGTTTTGGCTCACACTACAACGGCTTCACGAGTCACGGCGATCATGATTGTCGAGGCCTCGTAGGGGGGGTATCGGTCTCGACGTCACAGGACGATCGGTGGATTGCCGAGTTGTGCCGGGAAAATACGTCTTTGACTACGGACCAGCGATCTGCGCTCCGCGCGCTGACAGGGAAGTATTCTGACGTCTTTAGTGCTTTTGGGTCACACCTCCTTGCTTTCCCACCACATTGATACGGGCGATGCCGCTCCGATTCGGATGAGTCCGCATCGGTTGAGTCCGCCGGAGCGGGATCACATTCGCGGCGCAGTGGAGGATTTGCTGGCCGCCGATATTATTTCCCTGTCCAACAGCCCGTGGGGCGCGCCGGTGGTCCTTGTGAAGAAGAAGGATGGGAAGCTGCGGTTTTGTGTGGATTTTCGGAAATTAAATAAGGTGTCGGTTGCGGATGCGTACCCCCTGCCGCGTATGGACGATTCCCTCGATGCGTTGTCTGGGGCGAATTTCTTTTCTACTCTTGACCTCTCATCGGGATTCTGGCAACTTTCTCTGGACGAGTCCTCAAGGGAAAAGACGGCTTTCCGTACGCCGCAGAGATTTTTTTAGTTAAATTGCCTTCCCATGGGCCTGAACGCCGCCCCCGCGATATTCCAGCGGCTGATGGAGCTCGTGTTAACGGGTCTACAATGGGAGACGTGCTTAATATACTTAGACGATGTTATCGTTTTCAGCCGCACGTTTGAGGAACATTTGCGGAGGTTGGACACGGTGTTTGCCAGAATGCGTTCGGCTAATTTAAAATTTAAGCCCAAAAAGTGTCACCTCTTACAACGATCCGTGCGCTATTTGGGCCACATTGTTAGTTCCGAAGGGGTCGCCACAGACCCGGAGAAGACAGCGTGCATCCGTAACTGGCCGACTCCGGCCTCAGTGGGTGACGTGCGTCGGTTCATTGGGTTCGCCTCATATTACCGCCGGTTCATTCCAAATTTTGCAATGATCGCGAGGCCCTTGCACCTCCTTACGGGTAAGGGCCAGAGATTCAGCTGGGGACCGACGGAAGAGGCAGCGTTTCAGGGCCTGGCGATCGGTTGGCGTCGGCTCCTACGTTGGACTATCCAGATTTCACTCGACCTTTCATTCTGGATACTGACGCTAGTGACACCGGGATTGGGGCTGTTCTCTCCCAGTCTAAGAATGGCATTGAATGCATGGTCGCGTACGGAAGTCACGTGTTGTCTCCTGCGGAGACCCGTTACTGCGTTACGCGCCACGAACTTTTGGCCATTGTGCATTTTCTCCGCCAATATCGGCCGTACTTGTACGGCCGTACGTTTACTGTGCGCACGGACCATGCGGCTCTGCAATATGCGCTGCGAGTCGACCAACCGTCTGGCCAATTGGCACGATGGTTGGAGACTCTGCAGGAATTTTCATTCGATATTCAATATCGGAAGGGCACGCGCACGCCAATGCGGACGCACTCTCCAGATTGCCGCAGGGGTCCCCTTGCGCTTGCACTTCGGGCACGAATAGATGTACGCGGGTTCAGCAACCCCCTCTGCCTGTTGTGTCCGCTGTAGACGTGCCCGAGGCTCCCGGTTGCCCGGGACCGGTTGAGGTGGCCGAGGCTCCCGTATGGCCGAGACCGACGGATGGCGTTTTGATCCTGCCACGTTCGGTGTGGATTCGCGAGCAATTGCTCGATGAGTCTTTGGGAGCTTTGCGGGGTCGGGCTGCAAAGGGGATTGGGGGCCTGCTGTCCGGTAAGATGGCGGGCGCCGCTCTGCGGGATGGGTTGTTAATGTGGAGAGAAGGGTTGCATGATCGCTGGCGTCTGGTGGTGCCGTCGTCATTGTGGTACGAATTGGTTCGGACTGTGCACTCCGAGACCTTGTTACATCTCGGGGTGCAGAAAACCTTGTTAACCTTGCAGCGGGACTACTTCTGGCATGGCATGTCAACCGATGTCGTCGGGCACATTCGGGCGTGTCCCGACTGTGCCCGGCGGAAGCCGCCTAAACACCCATATGTTCCACCAGTGCAGTCCATACAGGTGTCCCGTATTAACGAGTTGGTGGCGCTAGATATTTTGGGGCCCTTTCCGCCGTCCGCTCAGGGGAATAAGTTTTTTCTGATCGGGGTAGAATACCTTTCCCGCTGGCCGATGGCTTGGCCTTTGCCGGACCAGTCGGCGGCGTCTATTACGGACGCGTTCCTCTTTGGTTATGTAATGGACAAAGGGGCGCCGGAAAGGTTACTTACGGACCAGGGGCGAAATTTTTCTTCAAAATTATTGGCTGAGGTGTGTGCTGCACTGGGGACCAAGAAAGTTCGAACCTCTCCCTACCCACCCTCAAACGGATGGCATGGTGGAATGGCTTAATCGGACCCTGTCGGCTATGCTCTGTCACACGGTTAGCGAAAAGCAAGCTGATTGGGATTTGCATATCCCTGGGGTGCTCTCTGCATACAGGATGACGCCTCATGCGTCGACCGGGTACTCACCTTTTTTTTTTAATGTACGGCCGCGAGAATGTGCCACCGATGGACGTGCAGCTGAGTACGGGGGCGAAAGGTCCTGTTAAGCCTCTTCCGGAGTACATTTGGGATACCGTTCGTCGCGTGACGGAGGCACGGGAGGGGGCCAGATTGGCTACGGCTAAGACCCAGGCCCGGAATGAACGTTGTGCTCGGCGCTCGGGCGAGGAATCCCCCTGGCGAGTGGGGGACATGGCCTGGCTGCACTGCCCGCAGGTGCGGGTGGGGACCTCCCCTAAGTTGCACAGACCATGGCAAGGGCTGGTTGTGCTTATTGAGGTGCCTAGTCCGCAGTCCGCGCGTGTTCGGTTCGGATCGCGGCGCTGGTATGTACATACATCTCGCTTGAAACCCTACGTGGCCCCACAACCGGATGCGTCATCTCCTAATGTTGCCTTGCCGGTGTCTGTTGCGTCCGACGCGCCACCGACTGTGCCTGTTCAACCTGCGAGCACGCCTGTCGTGCCTTCTACAGACGGACCGGCCGTGACACGGATGGAGACAGTGAGTTCTGCTCCGGGTGGGCCTACCCCGGCGACGGGGACATTGGGCCCCGCCGCCCCTCCAACCTCGCCGCGGACGCATTTGCTGGAGACCCCAGCGACGGGTCTCCCGGGGGTACGGGACTCTTGACATTGGCGGGACTCCAACAGCGGCGGGCGGGTCTGATCCCGCTGCTCCTAGAACTCTGTCGTGGTCACGTTCTATGCGGGGACCGCCCCCCATTCAGGACGGGCCAGCGACCCGCACGTGCTCCAAGTCCCTTTCCTTTCGTTAATTAACCTATTTAATGTTGTTGTGTTGTTGTTGTTGTATAATCTCCGTGTCTTGTTATGCCTGTTGCTGGACTTTTGTTCGCATTATTTTGTTCTGTTGCAGCCAGGGACAGCTGGGTTTTTCTACACGGGGTGGGGGGTCATGTAATGCGAGCAAAGACAGGGTCACGTGAGTATGGGCGGAGTCAGGGTCACGTGAGGGGGAGGATATAAGGGGAGAACCGGAAGGGGATTGGGAGTGACGTCAGGATTGAGAAGGGAGAGGCCACGTGGAGTGCTGGCGAGGAGTGGCACAAAGCGAGAGGCAGGAGTCAAGGCACCGTCGGCCAGCAATGCGCGTTGAGCGTAGAGCAGTGGGGAGACCGCGGAGTGTGTGGGAGCGCATGGAGCAGCGGAGTGGCTGCTGTTAGTGCGGAGTTACGCGGAGCAGCAGGGTGGCTGCGGAGTGTGCGGGAGCACACGGGCAGCGGTGTGGCTGCAGAGAGAGAGAGAG
>CM025637.2:294357-327151 GCA_014621495.2 Entosphenus tridentatus
GGGGGGGGGGGGGGGGGTGATATAGTGGATTAATACGCGCCAAGGGGGGAAATTGTAAACACGTGTGGTTTATGGACAGTGGGGTCGCATCAGGACAAGCAGGTGTTTCTGGGGATAACGGCCGGAGAGAGACGGCTCGTTAGGTGATTATGGGATGCAGGGCAGTGATTGGCCGGTTGTTGTTGTCAGGGACAAGGTGGCGCCAGCAAGTCTGGGGATGGGAGCAGGTGGCGGTAGGGGCCACGGGCATGGGGCGTCGGTGGGGACGCCGGTTAATTAAATGGAAATTAATGAGGATGGGGATAAATACGGGAGCATGAGAGTGAGACAGGGAGTTGTGCTGGGAGCTGGACATAGACAGTCGGAGCAGAAGAAGAAGAATAGGTTAGCAGTAGAGATGGAGAAGAAATCGATATGGGAGATAGAATAGGTTAGCAGTGGAGACAGAGAAGAAGAAGAGATAGAATAGGGTAGCAGTGGAGCAGGAGAAGAAGAGATGAGAGATAGGATAGGCTAGCAGTGGAACGGGAACAGAGAAGACACACGAGACGGAGACGAGAGGGAGAGACAGTCGGAGTGAGATGGAGAAGCCGAGAGAGAGCGACAGTTGGAGTGAGACGGAGACGAGAGGGAGAGACAGTCGGAGTGAGACGGAGAAGCCGAGACAGGCCAAGCAGAGAAAAGAGTCTGAGAGAGAGAGACAGAGACAGAGAGAGAGAGGGAGGGAACAGAGTGAGCGAGGCCAGTGGAGCGCGGCGAGCGAGCAGAGAATGCGCTGAAGTCTTGGTGGTGGAATGTTCTGAGTTTGTAAAATAAAGTGACGACAGAAAAAGAAGTTGTCCGTGTAAAGTTCAGCACTACAGTACCATGGTACAATTGTTTTACCATGTGCTCAGAAGTTGGGACCTATGTCTAAAACGTTGCCTCATATCATTTTTTTCACTTCAAGTCACAACGTTGACGAGACGTGTTAATTTTATGTGCGCATGTGTTATGTGTGCTTGTGCACTGCCATTGGAGTGCCACCAAAGGAACGGTTCATGTGGCTGCAGTTATCCACGGACTGGAGCGTTGGATCAGTGGTTAGTGCCGCTCACTCCGAAGACGGAGACCTGAATATTATTCCCTTCCACGACTACCCATCAAGCGGCGTTGCGACATCTGAACTGGTCATAAACCACCGCCCACCTTCACTAACACGCACTTAACAATATGGTCAAGTATTACCAAACAACCCTCATGACCAACGTGGCCTGGGCAAGCCTTCATCCATCAGTGCTGGTGTGGTGAAGGTGTTGGGGGCAGCAGGGTCCACGTTCGACAGACATCCCTCGCTACTTGGTGTTAGCTGCTGTCAGAATAATCGAGCTGAGGTAAGCTGGTTTGTAGCACAGTGCCCTAACCGCTGCGCCACCGCTCCCCTTCATGAGGTGATAAACTTGTTATTGATGTTAGGCCTGATGGTGCATCTGCACGTACCTTCCTCCTGCTGATGCAACTGAATCTCCTGCACAGTGTTGTCGGCAGGATCCTGCTCGTAAGCAGGTTCTGGCTCATAAACAGTTTCTGGCTCGTAAGCTGGATCTGGTGGTTCCAGATCGTAGCTGTCACGCATCTCGTGCATGCTGCCATGAGGCGCATATAAACCCGCAGCCTCGCTCACCTCCGCAGGAACTGCTGGCTCTTCGTCCTTTATAGCATCCTGTCGGGCATCAACAACAAAGATGATCATGTAAATGGTTACTCGGGTACCAAATCACTTTCGTTATCAAAAAAGTTCAGTTTGTTTGATTACAGTTGATTGGACATCTTCTTTCGTATGGCTGGTCTAGCCAGACAACCACGTCAGGGGCAGCAGAGTGTATCGCGCTGTGATTGGCAATAACAATAGGATAGATAAATGTGTCTTTCCTAAAACACCTTCCCCCCCAACCACCGTCCCCTTTCGCAGCCTTGGCGCCAAGGCCCCTGTGGCCCGTGGGGTCCCGGGGCAGTTTCACCGCCTGCGCTCTCGACAGCTCCTACCACTTTTGTCCTTTCCTCCACACCTCCCGATTAGCACGATTTGCTACGTACGATGAGCGAAAGAAGATCAATGTACATACATACATACATGCGTACTGCTCTGACCTGCTGCTGCCGGGCGGCTCGCTCCCTCTCCTCGCAATCCTTGACCCGGCGTCTCTCCCGTTCCTCCTGCATTCGTCTCTGGTCCTCCTCCTCCTTGGCCTTGACAAGGTTCTCAAACTTGGCACGGATGTTACGGGCACCGGAGCTCGCTTGAACGTGACACGTCAAAGGATGTGCATTTAAGCCCGAACGACAAGCCAACAAGTTGTATTCCCAAGCTATTTGAGTGGTAGAGGGCAGCACATCAAAACCTAAGGTTGTACTTTGTTTCTCTGCTCCCACATCTATGCTCTCCATTATCACCAAACTTCCCTCACTTTTTGAGAACTGCTTTGTGTTTAAAATTGTTCTACCTTCCCCCGCACATCTGATTAGCACGGTTGGCTATGTATGGCGCAAAAAACGTTCAACATACATGCCAGTGTCATGAGGTATAGTCAGATAATTCCTTTAACCCACACAAAGTGGAAAAGTCCTCATCCAGCAGTAGACTGACAAAGGGACCTGTATGCACCTGTAACGATTCACTCCCCTGCTGATTTGATTAATTCTCATGGTTTGGAGTCATAATTGGGTTCAAGAAAGGGTTATTTTTACCATATCATTTGTATTGCGTGTTGTAAATGTTTTTTCTCTCCTTAATGTAGTTGTGTTTTCTCCAAGAGGCTAAACGTAAGATTGTGTCAAAAGTTGCATACAATTAGCATACATTGTAAGAGCTGATTTTTTTGCACACACATTTTTAATACTCATTTACATGAGAATCAAGTTTAATCGATGGTGGAATGCCAGCCAAAGTAGGGATTATGCCCAACTGATGAATCACCTAGGAGATGGGGCTTTCAGTTCAGATCACGTGCAGAAGCAAGATTAATTGTGGCATCGTGGGACCATGAAAGATGGTGATGACTTGGGGAGGTATTTATCCAGTAGTGGATCAATCATGGCTTAAGATGATGGTGATAAATTGATCCGTTACAGGCCTTACATCTACGGTTGTTGATGAAATAAAACAATTGGAGAATATACAAGTTCTTGAACCTTGTATTTGGTAAAATAAGGACTGTGTTAAATAAAAGCTGACTAACATGTCGCAGAAGCTCACAGCTGACCCATACAATGGTACACTAAGAGCAGGCGTTGTGCATGTCTTAATGCACAATGCAAGCGCTCATACAAGGACCAGGGCTCATTTAGATGTGGCATACAAACGCAGATACAAAACTTGAATCAATAACAATTAAAACGAGAAGAATGCACGCCCAAGCAGCTAATGATCGTGGGAAATAAGATGGGAAGTTAATCAGCAGCGAGTAACACTCAAGCCAATCGTACGACTTGTGCAGTACAAAGCTTACAAAACACCCAAACTACATGATAATACTCTTTCAAAGCCAGTTCAGCGTTTGTTTGCTATGAACCAGCGCTGCTAGATGACAAGTGTCAAAAATACTTATATTTTTTTACGTGGAGGTAGAGATCAATGGAGGAGCCAAATGCTCTGCTTATTTAATTTGTTACTCACATTCTCTACAACGATCATATTGATCATAAATTGATAATAACATGTTCAGCGTCGGCAAGTAGCAGGTGCTTACACTCAGTTTGCTCATGGGGGCGAATTATAAACACCACTAAATGGCAAACGCCGACGTGAAAACGTGGCCAACAATCGGCTCTACAGCAGACTGCTTGCAACGGTCCGCACACGTTACCTGCTTCCACGGGCCTGGTCTTCTGGTAGTTGGTGTTTGGTCCCTCCATGTCCTGGAAGGAGGCCACTGACTGAAATGAGAAAGATGCCGCCAGTTGTTCGGCGTGGAACAATTCACTGATTTATGTCGATTCGTCAGCTTAAGTGATGCGCTCACCCAATCGCATGCGCAAAAATAACATTTTACTAAATGCTGCATGCGTTGCATGAAATGGGTTCAAGTACCAGCTGCTGCCACTGGAGGCGGTACCAGTCACCACTTAATTATTATTATTATTATTATTATTTTTAACAAATTGCAATACTGGATTGTGACAATTTGTACCTCCGATTAGCACGGTTGGCCTACGTGTTGTTTGAAAGAAGTTAAACTTAAATACTATTCACCTGATTTCTGGGGGGTGAATTGTGCCACCCCTAGCCATTATTGATTGATTAGCTCACAGGGCAATTCTAAATAAAATATTAAAGTTGCACAAAAGTGTGCTCACTTTTACAGCTTACTTAACCATAGCTCACAGGGCAATTCTAAATAAACTGTTCAACTGTTCAACTGTGTTGTCGATTTGTACCGACATGCAACATGGAATACTTCTGCGGTTGGACATCTACAATGTTTATACTCTTTGGTTATTTTGGTAAAGTCACGAAGGTAGAAAAAATAATAATAGATCATGACGTTTCGATTGCAACACAAGCAATCGTCCTCAGGTGAAAAAATATACAGCAGGAGAACTGCTGGGGCAGGAAAAATATTACGAGAGAGCTGCTGTTATATAGACTACATGACCTCGCTGAGAATAGTATGTGTTAATGAGAATATTAGTATGTCACAGTGAGACGGCTCACCTGATTGAGTCGCTTACCTTTATGAAGAGATGCCGTGGCACCAAGGTAATACCGATCGCCTTTCCACTCACTTCTGTTGCTGTCACTTCTCCTAACGCTAAACGGTCCTTGTTTAGAGCTAGCCTACCTTTAATTTCAGAGAGAATAAGACTTCTCCGATTTGAACTTAATAATTAAGACAAGACTCTCTTACAATTGTAATGGCATAGTTGAGCGCTATGTGCGATCGCCACTACTATTCACCTGTAGTAACGGCCCCGTGTCAACAGGGGATGGAAGAGAGGCTGAGTTAGAGGAGTCGGGCCGTTGGGCCAAGGTAACCCCCCAGGGAGTACCGTGATCAGAGGTGCAGACCCGAGACCCCCAAGAGGGAGCTTGGGGGGATCACATCACACTCCAGGCCCCTATAGAAGGTTCCAGAAGGGAGGCATGGCTAGAGGCGGAGTGAGCTGGGACCGTGTATAAAAGCCGGACCCCTGAACGGGTCCGGCAGTTGTTATACATTTCGATTTAAAGCTTTCGTGACTGCAGGGATTCATCTTCTTGGTTCTTTCGGTAAAGTGACTTTACTGAAAGAACCAATAAGTTGTTATACACTCGAATAATTGAAGAACCACCCTGAAGACGTGGAGCTGGACCCGAAGGCCTTGTCTGGGTCGGGTCAGTATAGCCTCCCAAGGCCCCGATAGCCGGAGGACCCTACAGTGGTTAGTCCCCAGTGTGTTAAGGCACGTCAGTTAGGAGGACATACCTCCCTAGGGTATCGGGTGGAAGGGGCCGTAACCGCTTTGTGTTAAGCGTTTACACTGTTCCCATTTATTGTGAAATAAACGTGTTGCCTCCAGAGGACATCTCTCTCTCTCTTTTCTTGAACCCACTACAATTGGTGACAGAAGTGGCCACATAGTTAGTTAGCATGAAAACAAGAAAAACAGAATGTACCAGGGGCCCAGACGAAGATGAGACGACTACCCCGAGTGTGTACCACTAGTTGTTTTTAGCTTGCACATTTCAGTTTGAACTCCATACGTTGTTAGCCTGCGCATTGCTAACTTACCCACCCGGCAGCATAACAAAATGCGGCTTAATCCTAGCTTGCTTATCTACTTCCGCCATCTACATCACAAAGCCTCATTTTCGGCTCCAGTCGTTGCCTCCCAGCTAACCCTCGGTTTCACAATTTTGCCTCCCAGCCAACACCCCGCCCCCACACTCACCATGGCCCCCCCTCCCTCCATGCCCCGCGACTATATACAGTATCACCCTCACTAAAGTATGCATCGGTGCATGCTACAGCAGGACGGTGACTGTAGAAAGGGCATAGAACAATAATTGAAAAAAAACCATCACGACCTAAGCAGCTAACACTGAATGGGAAAAATCAAGTGAAACACACAATTAATATATAACATGAAAAATATGTACATCGTAAAATAAATGAATAAAAAGTAGAGGAACCGTTGAAATATATTATATTTGGTGCGAGTGGTGGGCGAGTTGTCTTTGTTGGAACGACATTTGCTCCCATCCCGCAACTCTGTGCTCCTTAACGGATTAATTTGATTTTTTCACAAGTAATGCAAGACAACCACCGTTTCCAAAGCAATGAGGGTGGCTTGTGGTAATTTTTTTTTAATATTTCACCTGGGAAATGTCCCCCCAGATGGAACCTCTCATTAGTTAAAGGGTGTCCATGGCACCGATTGACGCATGGAAAAATAAACCAAGAATGAGCTTCATGCAGAATTTCAAACATGCCTTCAAAATGTAACCCATCAACCTGATTGCAAGAAAACACCCCCATACAGAAATGCAGGTCTCGCCAGTTCTGTCACTCGTACAAGCCATGCACAACGCATCCCACCAGCTGTCGTCTGAGTGCAAGACTGATCCGGTTTGGTTAGGAAGCCACTAGAGTTATGTGCTGTTAAATAATCGAGATTAACACACTCATTTCTTTAAAACTGATGATCATTGTATTTAGTTTGATTTCCATTTCACGCATCTATGATTAAAACGGTTGGCTTAGTACGGTGCCAAAGAAGTGCAAGACACATGCACACATCTTGTAATGACCTGCATTGTAGTGGATCTTGAAATGTAGATTTTTCTTTTTTGCCATTTCAAAAAAAATGGCTTTTCTAGTTATTTTCCTTGCTGGGTTTCATGGTAAGCAAAGAGTTTGGGAGGGCCAACGACAAAAAAACTTGCCCACAATTGCCGGCGGGATAGTCCTTAAAAAAGAGTTTCTTAGCCCAGTTTGCACTAGTCAGGGAAGTGATTCTGAAGTGTGTGTGAGAGAGTAGGCGAGTGGGAGGATGGGTGAATGAGTGGGCGAGTGGGAGGGTGGGTGAATGAGTGAGTGGGTGTATAAGTGGGTGAGTGAGTTGGTGAGTGAGTGGTTGAGTGAGAGGACAAGTGAACGTGTGATTGCATGACTGTATGATTGGGCCAGTCAGTGGGTATGTAATTATAGAACGCTTTCATGTTGTCTTCTGGCAAAGTCGCCCTTGAAAACAAATAACTTCTTCGGACAATGGGATCTACTTGGGGAAGTACATTTCTGGTTGTTCTGAAAAGCCTTGAGGAGCGGCTGTCAGTCTTTTTTTATCTGCCATGATGCCTGTGCATTGCACCACGCTGTGCCTCAACACGCCAGAGGGGCAGCGTGTTATGATGAGCTAAGACCAGACCACTTGGGGAGGGGGATGTAGAAAGATGGATGAAAGACGAGTGAACAATAGCCGTGCGTGTGAATGTGAAACAACAACAACGCAGGTGAAGTAAGTGGTGGGTGAGACAAGGTGAGGGTGAGAGATGGTTACATCGCCAACAGTGGGTGATGGAGGCAAGTAGAGTTGGTGATACAGTGAGGGAAAAAAGTATTTGATCCCCCGCTTATTTTGTACGTTTGCCCACTGACAAAGAAATTATCAGTCTGTCATTTTAATGGTAGGTTTATTTGAACAGTGAGAGACAGAAAAACGCATGTCAAAAATTTTATAAATTGATTTGCATTTTAATGAAGGAAATACGTTTTTGACCCCCTCTCAATCGGAATGATTTCTAGCTCCCAGGTGTCTTTTATACAGGTAATGAGCTGAGATTAGGAGCACACTCTTAAAGGGAGTGCTCCTACCTGTATAAAAGATACCTGTTCACAGAAGCAATCAATACTTGTTTCCCTCACTGTAACCTCTTGTTACAGCAGCTCTCTCGCTATATTTTCCTGCCCCAGCAGTTCTCCTGCTGTATATTTTTTCACCTGAGGACGGTTGCGTGTGTTGCGATTGAAACGTCATTATATATTATAATTTGTTCTACCTACGTGACTATACCAAAAGAACCAAAGATTATGGATTCCTGCAGTCATGACAGCTTCAAATGAAGATCTACAATGTTCTGTTTGGAAAAAATAGCATCGAGCTAGGGTCAGATCTGTATGGTGCACAATGCTGCTTACCGTATCCAGCCTGTCAGTCTGGACTCCAAACTTTCCTCCAAATTCCTTGGCATGGTCTGCACACGGAAATTCATCACAATATCAAAATCAGGTTTAAGATAGTCAAACCGACGGAATAAAGTTCTTATCGTTAACATTCTCAAATAGCCAGTGGTCCAGTGTTCATTTCCACTGGAGGTCATGAAACAGTGCTGGTAATTCCACATTCTTTAATCGATAGTCAATGTACCCAATCTTGTCATATCTTGGAAGATACTCTGGATTTGAGCCTGGTTAGTACTAAGATGGGGGGGTATCTGGAAATACCAGATTTATTTTTACAGGCTAAGAGGTGGCCATGATATGGCAGTACAGCAATAGTCATGAATTAATCTGTGCAGAGCTGTGAGGATTGAGTTCTCTGTGGAGAGAAACAATGTCAAGTGAGAGCCACTGCACATCAAATCGGCCCTTATGAAACAATGTCAGAGCTGTAGATAAGGAGTTGGCAGCCTTCAAGTACCTTCAAGACTTCTTCGCTAAGCTGTCTGAGGCAAAGGTCAAAACCGGTTTTGACCTTTGCGTCAGAAAGATGAAGAAGATCCTGGAGTGTAATGAATTCCCAAGAAGCTCACTAGCAAGGAGAAAGCAGCTTGTAACAGCTCTGTAGCAGTGGTTCGTGGCTTCCTGAGCAATCACAAGTTGGAAAACTATGTGGAGCTGGTTGAGACTCTGGTGAAAAACTGCGGCACAATGGGCTGTATGATGTCCCTTAAAGTCCATATCCTTGATGCTCATCTTGATAGATTCAAGGAGAACATGGAAGCGTACCAGGAGGAGCAAGGCAAGCGCTTCCACCAGCATATACTGGACTTTGAACGCCGCTACAAAGGACAGTATGACGAGAACATGATGTAAGGCTACATTTGGGGGCTAATTCGTGAAACGTTTTAACAGTGTAATCGTTAATCTCGAAAAACAACTGACTTCTAAATCTTTTGTAATAATTAATGTATGCCTTTAGTGTAGTGGAGTAATGTGCTCGGGGGTTTCAAAACAGTGTACATGCATGTGTGGGCTGCGGACAGTGAGGTCACGTCAGCGCGAACAAGTGCGGACAGGGAGAGCAACCAGACAGAGGATGCATTGCAGTGATTGGTTGGCTGCAAATGCAAACGCGGAATAGGCACCACGGAGGTGAGAGATAGTGGCGATGAGTGGGAGAACACGTGCGAGAGGCGTCGGGACGACGCCAGCTTAATGAGGGCCATCTGATGGCACTTAATGAGGAGGGGGATAAAAGGGGAACGTGTGAGGCAGAGGAGTGGAGTTGGTTGGAGTGAAGACAAGAGAGAATGCAAGAGAGAATGCAAGAGAAGTCTGGGACCCCGCTCTCCTCACCTCGTCCTCTCCAGCGGTGTTGGCTAATCCCCCGCTGGAAGCAAGGGCGAGGTCGGAGTAGTGAGGGTAGGCAGGATAGCAGTAGAGAGGCTAGCAAAATCCTAAGTGCGAGTGTGAGAAGGCTAGCAGTAGAGAAGCTAGCAGAGTGTATAGTAATAGGCTAGCAGCGGAGAAGCTAGCAGAGTGCAACATAGCAAGCTAGCGAAGAGAGAGAGAGTGAGAGCGAGCGGAGCATAGCAGACGAGCAGTACAAGAGGAAGAGTTGCGACGGAGATACGTGGTGTTGAACGCGATGAGTTCTGTACGAATAATGTGACAGGATAAAAAAATAAGTTGTCCGTGTGAAATAAATCAACTACATTAGTATAAATACGTGTTAATTTTGATTCATATGGTTTTTTTCTGACTTTATGTGAACGAAAAGACACAAATTCGCCTGCTTTCTCATTGAAATAAGGTACATTTCTAAATATCACTGTCCTGGACACAAAAGCACAGTTTGTATGGAATAATAGCCATTGTCTATACTTTTTAGGCATAAGCTATTACGAAATAACACTTACTACCCAGGAACAAAAAGAGTGTTACATAGTGTAATTAGTGAATAATAATTAGTGAATAATAAATAATAACAATAGTGCTACACTAATAAGCCCATGGGTGTGTGCGCAGTGGTAAGTGAACAGTGGTCATGATGCCAGCACCACGATGTTTATGCCACTCTCACAGCATCTCTCTACAAATACGACGCCTGTTCAATAGCCACCACAGATTCGCACATTCACATCAATGCACAGACATTGTGTCACTCCGCTGCTGGATGAGCGCCTACCCATGCCGTGTGCATCCTGGGGGAGATGTTATTTGACCATACTTCACCGCTCTTGTCGGTGCGCATTGGCGATGGTGGGGATCGTGAATGTAGAAGCGTAGAGGTACAGTACAACAATGGTTCATGCTGCACTGCCCTCTGCTGTCCACCCCGTCACAACAGTTACAAGTTTTTATTTAATTAAATAAATGTTGATGCCGAAAGCTCTGCCGAGTCCTCTGGGTTTTCCCTCCACTAGCAGCGAGTATTGGGGTGCTTCTATAAATGTCCACACGGAGACAATATCAGCCCCTTGGTTGAGCTATTATTTGTGGTGGCCAGGTCGCTTCTGAACAAGATCTAGACGGCTCAGTAGGGCCTTATCTGATAAAATAAAATTAGCTCAGTCTATGGGTCTCTATGTATCTCTATTTGTCCCTTGGTATCTTTATTGTTCTCTATGTGTGACTATGGGTCTAGTATCTATGTGATGCAGAACTTTACACGGACAAATTATTTTCAGTCGTCACTTTATTTTACAAACTCAGCACATTCCACAACCAAGACTTCAGCGCATTCTCTGGTCGCTTGCCGTGCCACGCTGGCCTCGCTCGCTCTGTTTCCTCCCTCTTTCTCTCCGTCTCTCTCCCCCCGACTCTGCTCTCTGCTTCGCCTGTCTCGGCTTTGACTGTCTCTCTCTCGATCGGCTTCTCCGTCACACTCCGACTGTCTCTCCCTCTCGTCTCCGTCTCACTCCACCGTCACTCTCTCTCTTGGCTTCTTCATCTCACTCCGACTGTCTCTCCCTCTCGTCTCCATCTCACTCCAACTGTCGCTCTCTCTCGGCTTCTCCGTCTCTCTCCGACTGTCTCTCCCTCTCGTCTCTGTCTCTTGTGTCTTCTCTGTTCCCGTTCCACTGCTAGACTATCCTATCTCTCATCTCTTCTTCTTCTCCGTCTCCACTGCTAACCTATTCTATCTCCCATATCCTCTTCTTTCCCGTCTCTACTGATAACCTATTCTTCTTCTGCTCCGACTGTCTCCGTCCAGCTCCCAGCACAACTCCCCATCTCACTCTCACGCTCCCGTATTTATCCTCGTCTTTATTAATTGACAATTAATTAACTGGCATCCCCACCGACGCCCCGCGCCCGCGGCTTCCGCCGCCACCTGCTCCCATCCCCAGACTTGCTGGCGTCACCTTGTCTCTGACAACAACAACCGGCCAATCACTGCCCTGCATCCCATAATCACCTAACGAGCCATCTCTTTCTGGCCGTTATCCCCCAGCAACACCTGCTTGTCCTGATGCGACCTCACTGTTCATAACCCACACGTGTTTACAATTTCCCCCCTTGGCCCGCGTTAATCCACTACATCTATATGGGTCTCTCTGTATCTATATGGGTCTCTATGTATATTTGGCTGCTGATATAAATGTCCACATGATGACAATAATGATGCCAACCATTTGGTTGAGCTATCATTTGTGACAGCGAGCTCGCTTCTAAACAAGAGCTACATAACTCAGTGGGGCCCTGCACCTGGTATAATAAAAAGCTAAATCGGTGGGTCAGGAAGCCCCGCAGCCTATAGCACCTGCTATGCACAGTGGTCACCCATCCCAGGACTAACCAAGCTCAACGCTGATTAGTCAAGAATCGACCCTACGTTGTGCAGCGCGTCAGCCGTTGTACCACCACTCCCCCAGTGTGTATATTAACTGTTAAAAATATAAACTAGTGAGTAGGTGTGTGAGTGGGTGAATGAATGGAGGTTTAGGTAGGTGAATGAGTTGGTGAGTAAGTGGGTGAGTGGGGGTGTACGTAGGTGAGTGAGTGGGTGAATGGATGAGTGAGTAGGTGAGTGAGTGAGGTAGTAAGAGTAGGTGGGTGTGGTGAGTGGTAACGTAGCGGTAGATGCACTGTGCTACGTAGCTATTTTATAGAAGAAACCTGGCCACACGTGCTGATTGCTCATCGAAGTGGCTTTTCACGTGGAACTGTATAGCAGCCAAATACCCTAGACGCAGATTTCTAAATGTGTATGGAAAAAAACAGAAGAAAAATCCATGCGACCACAAGGAGAGAGACATGCAAACTCCACATGTACAGGCATCGGGATGGGGATCGAACCCACGGCCTTCTGTATACCATGCGAAGTAGGTAACATCTACCGAGCCACCATTGTATATTAGCAGTGCTTAAAATGGAGCATGTACATTATCAACTGTGTGTATGAGAACACTCGGTCTAGACCACGTGTGTTGTGTGTAACATACACGGAGGCGGACACACTATAAATTAGAGGAAACACGTTTAATAAACAAACTATTAACACTCTGAGTCCTCTAGATAGGTGTGGCTATCTGTCGCTATGTGAGTTAAACTAAACGAACGGGTCAGCAGCATACATGCTGCCTGACCCACGAATTCCAGTCAAGACTACACGACAAACGAGGAGCGAAGAGCAAAGTCCATCCAGTTGATCCACTCCAGAAGACATGGCTGGTGCAACAACGCAGTAACCTCTATTTTTGCTTCTACACTACCCCCCCTCCCCCCCTCTATAACAATTCAGCCGACCTAGCTGGGAAACCCCGAAATTCTGAAGGAGAGAGCAGAAAATTTTCTAAAAAAACTCCTCAAATTTTCCCACAGACAATCTGGCTGACCGTTAAATCACAATTTGCAAGGCGTGGCCCGCAATTTAAAACTAGAACAATTAACCGTTAACAAGAAAAATGAACACCGCGAGCGGGGAAAACACCCCAACATTATAACAAAATCCGTGAGGGAAAACTAAGAAGCGAGGACGGGCATTCACAAAGGTGGATCTGCCTACCCGGCAGCCAGCAAAATCCCACAGCTGGACGTATGCCTCCCCCGCATGAGCACAGGACGTGTCTGGTTCAAGAGACGGCCCCTCTGGCTCGCGAGTGAGGAAGAAACCCAATTGTGTGCGGAAATCTTGGTGTGCAGGCAAGAATCATCGGAACTGACCAGGATTTGAGTGCGTCTTCATCGCCGGGCCCCCAGACGGGTTGGGGGAGGCCTCCGCAGGAGGTTCCGGAGCGGGACAAAGCTGGCCTGAGGGGCACGGCCCCTCCCGAAGCAGAGAAGGAGAAGGCTGTCGGACCGGAGAAGAAGGGCCGGACGATGGATGTCCTTCCCCAATTGGAGCCGAAACCGGAGGCGTAGCCGGCTGCTCCGCAGACCTCAGGTGCTGGTGCCCTGTAGGTGAAAAGGCAAAGCACCCCTGAGGCATCGTCTCCATTGATGCGTGCCCCAGCTCGTAGGGCGCACCCAACACACAGCCCCCAGGGAATGGAGATGAAGGAACACCATAAAGCGGATTAAACGGTTTAAGACGCGACGCATGCACGAACCAGCACCTGCGACTGAATTGGATGCGGACGCTTTGCGGGCTCTTTACCTCAATGATTTCCACGGGGCCCCGCCAAGGTTTATATAGGTTAGGGGACGTCCCCACGGGGACCTGGGGGCAGTAAAGCCACACCCTATCCTCTACTACCCATTTGGTCCCAGTTTCCCGGATCCCCACCCACCGCTTGAAGCAGCTTGTTTTAAAACCGAATTACCTCAGGAGGCCTCCCTAGCCTCCGACAAGCACTGGAGGGTAAAGTGTACACAGTCAGGCATTTTCTTACGAGCCAGATCCGGATTCAGCTGGACATCAATAGGCAGATTGTGCTCCTTCCCTTACATGAGAAAAAACGGTGGACGCATGAGGGGCTAATCAATAAGCGACAAGAATACCTGGGACATGCAGGGCCCAGTCGGTTTGTTCCACATTGACCCGCTGGCATAGCATGGATGTCAGGGTCCTATGTAGGTGCTCCACTATGCTGTCAGTCTGCGGGTGATAAGGCGAAGTGCAGATCTTTTTGGTGCCCAGCTTGTTACACACCTCCTTTTGCAGCTTAGATTAAAAATTATTGCCCTGATCCGTGAGAAGGAGTCCCAGGGCTCCCTTATCCAGAACATACCCGTGGAGAAAGGCGTCGCAGCCCACTGGTCCGGCACCAGCTAGGCCATTGGCCACCGAGAAAGGTAGTCTACACCCACCAGCAAATACTTGTTTACCCGTGGGGTGGTGGGGAATGGAACAAGCATATCGAGCACATCAAGCTCATTCACACAGGATACACAAATCAATTGGAGAGGCGGGCACGCCATTTTTGGTGGAGGTTTTCGGCAGACGCATTCAGTGTTCCCTCTCAGCACATTCTGAACATCAGCAGCCATGCCGGGCCAGAAAACGTTTAGGTGAAGGGTGGACAGGGTCCTTTTGACCCCCAAATGCATAACGCATTCGTGTGTTGCTCAAATCAACTTGCCCCGCAGAATGGTGGGAATGAACACGTATTTTCGTAATTCTGCATCCCATCGCATCAGGAGGCCCCCTCGCAGGATTACCATGGATAAAACTTGTCGGCTCTTTCCCTCCACGGAGTCACAAACACGGCGTCTAATAGTAAGCAAGGAGGCGTCCTCCACATGGAGTCGCCCCCACTCGGTGTTGGTTATACCGAGCGTGTGGTCACGCATGTCAGCTGCATCTGCGTGCGCGATATCGGATGCAGTGACAACTACGTGGCGGAGCTGAATCGGCGAGCCTGCACTGTCCCGCGCCCGAAATGCACGCGCTCTTGTCTCTAGGTGGTAAATGTGACAATGTGTCAGCATTCATGTAGCGGACGCCCTTTCTATAAGAAACTACGAATGCATAGTCCTAAAGGACCTCAAGTCAACGGGACAGCTGGCCGGACGACTGCTCAGCATGCAGCGCGTACTGCAGAGCCGCGTCATCCGAGCGCACCTCGAACTTGCGTCCGTAGAGGTACGGCCGGTACTGCCGGAGGAAATAAACTATTGCCAGCAACTATGGATGTGTAATGCAGCAGCATTGTTCCACCGAGGACAGCACTCTTCTCCCGTATGCAACCACACGCTCTACTCCATCCACAACCTGTGATAAAACGGCATTAAAATCCGTGATGCTAGCGTCTGTATCAAGGATGAAGGGCAAAGAAAAATCGGGGTACCGAAGGGGAGGCGGGTTGACCAGGCTGTCACGCAACGTGGCAAATGCAGCCTCCTCCCCCCCACCGCTATTTCTGACCCTTGGCCGTGAGGACGTGGAGTGGTTGTGCGATCGGTGCGAACCCAGGGACGAAACATTGATAAGAGGCAAACCCGACAAAACTACATACTTCACACAACGACTTGGGGGTTGGCCATGTGCGCATGCGCACAGTTTTGTCAGGGTCCGTTGATATCCCAGATTCGCCGACGAGGTGGCATAAGTACTTGACCGATCTTTGCAACAGGTGTCACTTCTGCGGCTTAAACTTCAATTTAGCAGCCCGCATTTTGAGAAAAACAGTCCTTAATCTCTGTAGGTGCTCCTCGAACTTACATCCGAATACAATGACGTCGTCATGGTGAATCAAGCACGTGTCCCATTGTAGGCCTGCTAATACCAGCTCCATCAGCCATTGGAATGTGGCCAGAGCTGAGTGAAGTCCCATCGGAAGCCAGTTGAACTCAAAAGGGCCCCGGGGGCGTGTGGAATGCAGTTTTTGGCCTAGAGCTGTCACCTAAAGGCAACTGCCAAAATCCTGCCAGGAAATCAAGCGTGAAGAAGAACCGCACCTCCGACAAAGCATCCAACGAGTCGTCCATCCGTGGCAGCGGGTACGCATCTGCCACGCAGACTTTGTTGAGTCTGTGAAAATCCACGCAGAACCTCAAACTGCCATCCTGCTTTTTTAGAAATGAGTACCGGACCCGTCAACTGGATCTCCCCTACGCGGCCAAGCAGGGGATTGAAATGGGCAAAATGGCACGCGATTTTGGCGGCAAGCACTCAAAAAACATTTCTGAAATGATGGTCATTGACACACCGATGTCAACAAGGACCCGCACCTCAACACCTTCGACAGTCCCCACAACCGCGGATGAATCTGCCGCAGCTGCAACAATACGGCATGGCAGGGCCGTCACTTGCATGGGGTTCCGAGGCCAACCGACACGCACAATCTCTCAATCGGAAGACAATGCATCCCGACGCAAATCTGTGACTCGCGACGTTAAAACAGATGAGGTGAGACAAGGGGCTGTGTGTGGGGTGTGCCGTCTATTCGCCTGAGGGCCCAGCGGAGCAAAGGGACGACAATCAGCAGGCGGCGTCATCATTGAAGGCCCTCCATGTCGAGCACGGTACCCCATGGACACATGACCCGGCAGCCCGCACTTAAAATACATGACCGGGCCGTCCCTCAGGCGAGGGGAAGCCCCCCGTGGCCGGTCTCATATGCCCTGGTAGTGCTCCGCCGACCCCTTCTAGATGCGCCGCTGGACGGGAAAAGGCGCTTTGTAGAAGCCAATTTCCTGTGGGTGCTCCCTCCTCTTTGGCTGGACCCATGCTTGCGACCATGCCGGCACGCTTATGGGTGTTAAAATGTGCCTCGAGGCACCTCGCAACTGGAAAGCAAGTTATGTCGTTGTCTTCTGTAACTGGCAAAACGACCTGGAGGTCTTGGGCCAGCAGCAGAATTTTCTCCAGGATGAGTGAATCCCGGCTGACTTGGTCCATCCTGGGAAACGCCAACTTCGCCAAAGCTAGGAGTGCTATGCGATAGGCAAGGGGCATCTCGGCCTTTCCTCGCCCGCGTGTTGCAAACCTGTGGCACCTTGATTACGGAGCGGTGGAAATCGCCCCCATTTGCGCGAGCGCTTATGCAAGTGTCGCTTTGTCATCGTCGGGAATAGCGTCGAACGCTGCCAGCGCATCGTCGTCGAGCGCCGTAGGGAGCACCAACAGCGCCTCCTCCTCCATCCACCCTGCCAGCGTGCAGGTGGTGGATAAACCATGGTGGAAAGCGTCCCAGTCACCATCAGCAGCGGCAAACTCGCGAACAAAGGGAAGGCGCCTCCGCAGACCACAGTCGGCTCGCAGCTCTGTTGGCGGGTGGTCGATTTTGGCGGAATATGCTTCAAGCGCAGCTTGGGTTTTGGTGGGCTCCCACCCGGCGTAAGCCTCTGCTGATTCCTGTGTGCGGGAAAAGGCGAGGGATGTCTGCGGGTGCAGCGTTAACACTGCGTCAGCGTCCTACTGCTGTAACACAGCAGCCAAAGCTGCGACAGCAGCTTGGAGGTTGCCAAGACAATCCTTCCTGGAGCAGCACTCCCTCGCTGGCAGTGGCGGCAAACCAAACGCTTGTTCCCACTGCTGCGCTGGCGCCAGGATCTCCCCGCCCTTCATCACCAGGGCTTCAGCACCCAGGGCTGTCCGTGGCGTCGCCCCGTCATCCGTCTCTTCATCCGAAGGTGACTGGGTGAGAGCTTTTTGCCTAGTCAGCATATCTAATCGCTACCTAGCTACATGTAACTAACAATCACTTCTGATGCCAGTGTAGTGTGTAACATACACGGGGGCGCACACACTATAAGTTGGATGTAACACGTTTAATAAACAAACTATGAACACTCTGAGTCCTCTAGATAGGTGTGGCTATCTGTCGCTATGTGTGTGTGAGTTAAACTAAACGAACGGGTCAGCAGCACACATGCTGCCTGACCCACGAATCCCAGTCAAGACTACATGACCAACGAGGAGCGAAAAGCGAATACCTTTCAGTTGATCCCCACAAACGAGCCCCGCATCCCCCCCGCCCCCCCCCCCCCCCCACCCCTTTACTTCTGTAAAGGAGAGCCGACACAAGATTGCAGGGGTTCCGTCTTTTAATCCTTTTCTCCCATCCACACCTGTCCCCAGCCGTCCCAATCTCGTTCCCGCCCAAAGGCCCCTTCTTCCCGCCCGTTCTCCCCTTATATCTCCTCGATCACCCCTCCCACTAACCCTCCTATTGGTGGGAATCCTTCCCCTGACACCCCTACATCACCCTCCCCCCCGGAGAAAAAAAACCGTCCTCGGTTCTGCCTCCTCCATGGACCATTTAAGTCTCCCCATGCTCCCCACCACTGACAGTGACGACAGCCCTTAACCCCCCCACAACCATACAATGCAATATAACACAACAAAATCAATTGCGCGGCCTGCCCAGGTCTCCAGCCAGCATCCCGTAACAGTCCGGACATCCACAGGCAGCAGATGACCGTGGCGGCCCCCTCCTTCGAAGGCCCTCTCGTCGCGGTCCCTGGTTCGGTGGTGCCGGTGTTGCCGTGCCTGGCGCCGCTGTCTCTCCGGCCCCCGCTCGTGCCGCCGCTCCGTCAGGCCTCACATGGGGTGCTGTAGGTGACAAGGGAACACAGGGCACCGAACCCCTTGCCGGTCGGCGCGGGGTGGTCGGCGACCTTGGCCTGGGTAGGGATGATGATGATGATGTTGGCAGTGATGTTGGTGGTGATGTTGGTGAAGATGACGGTGGAGAGATGTATGGCTTAAGGCGGGTGGCGTGTACAAACCATCGTCGCTTACCCAGTTGGACCTGGACGCACTGCGGTTGGAGTGCTTTAATGACCTCGACCGGCCCTTTCCAGGGTCGGTGCAGCTTTGGTGAGAGGCCAACCGGCACCTGAGGACAGTGTAGCCATGCCTGGTCCCAGACTTTAAAGGGCTTGGCTGTCACTGTCCTCTCCCGTATCCGTACATTACTCTCTTGGCTCGTGGCCGATGTGGCCTCGGCTGCTTGGCGGGCCTCTCTCAAATAAATGTGGGAGGTCTTTAGTGCCTTCGGCCATGTGTCAGCTCTTGCGGGAATGTCCGTCAGCTGCACCTCAATAGGCGGAACGGGATCCCGTCCGTACATCAGGAAAAACGGCGAGAACCCCGTTGCCGTGTGCGGGGCCACCCTGTACGCCGCTAAGACCGATGGAATGTGGAGGTCCCAGTCGGAATGGTTTTTGTCCACCACTTGGGACAGCATGGCTGCTATGGTGCGGTTAAGCCGTTCTACCATCCCATCGGTCTGGGGATGATACGGAGATGTTCGGACCTTTTTAGTGCCCAGGATAGAGCAGACGTCCTTCAATAGCCGTGAGGAGAAATTCCTGCCCTGATCCGTGAGCAACCGCTCCGGTGCCCCCTTATCAAGGACATAGCCTCCCACGAAGGCATCGGCGATGGTCTGTGCCGTTTGGTCCGGGAGGGCCCACGCCATCGGCCACCTCGTGCAGTACTCGACTCCGACCAACAGGTATTTATTTCCCCGTGGCGTGACCGGCAGTGGTGCCAGGATGTCCAACGCAACCAATTCGTTGACCCTGGTCACCGTGATGGGCTGTAGGGGCGCCCGGCTTACCCGGGGTGGTGGCTTTCGCCGCGCACATTCGACGCAGGTAGCGACCCATCGATGCACGTCAGTGGTCATACCTGGCCAAAAGTACCGACCCTGTAATGTGTACAGTGTTTTCCGCCCTGCCAGGTGCAGCAGCTGGCGGCCGTGTACGTCCATAACCAATTGTTGACGCAGCGACTCCGGAACTACCAGGCATCGCCGGCGCCCTGTCGGGTCCCATCGCATGAGGAGGTCCTCCCATACGATGTACTCCTCCCCCCCTGCCTCTGCTGAGGCACGTAGCGTTCGCAGTGGGGCTTCCTCCAGCTGTAGCCGTCTCCAATTGTCCAAGGTCAGGCCCAGGTCGTGGTCGGTCAGCTGGACTTCACCCTGTGCGCCCTCCGCCGTGCGTACGGGAGCGCTAACCGTCCCCTCCGACCTCGCCTCCTTGCAGCGTGCCCCGCCTGTGGTGCATGCACAAGGGCCCTGGGGCGCCAGTCGGGACAATTCGTCTGCGTTGGCGTGTCTGGTCCCTTTGCGATGCACCACTTGGTACCTGTACTCCTGCAGGCGCTCTATCCATCTGGCCAGCTGGCCCGAAGGCTGGTCGATGCGGAGCGAATACTGCAAGGCCGCGTGGTCAGTGCGGACCGTAAATTTGCGGCCATACAGGTAGGGTCGGAATTGCTGCACAAAGTGAACGACTGCCAGGAGTTCCCTACGTGTGACGCGGTAGCGCTGCTCCGCTGATGAAAGCACGCGACTACCGTAGGCGATAACCACCTCCCGACCCTGCTGGACTTGCGACAAAACACTGCCGATGCCCACATCGCTGGCGTCCGTGTCCAGGATAAAGGGGAGGCCAAAATCTGGAAAGGCCAATGGTGGTGCATCTGTCAGACGTGAGCGCAGCTGCTGGAATGCCTCTTCCTCCAGAGGGCCCCAATAAAACCTCTGGTTCTTTGCCGTCAACACGTGCAAGGGCTTGGCAATGGTTGCGAAGTTGGGTACAAACCGGCGGTAGTAAGAAACGAAACCCACAAACCGGCGTACCTCTGGAACCGTTGTGGGAACAGCCCAGGCCCTCACGCAGGCCGTTTTTTCCGGGTCTGTAGCCACTCCAGACTCACTGACGACGTGACCCAAGTAGCGTACCGACGACTGCATAAGGTGGCACTTTGACGGCTTGAGCTTCAAGTTTGCGTTCCGGAACCACAGGAATACCTGACGTAATCGGTCAATGTGTTCCTCGAATGATCGGCTGAAGACAATGACGTAATCCAGGTAGATGAGGCACGTTTCCCATTGGAGGCCTGCTAAGGCCAACTCAATTATGCGTTGGAACGTCGCCGACGCAGTCTGGAGGCCCATAGGCAGGCAGTTGAACTCGAACAGGCCCTGTGGTGTCCGGAACGCTGTTTTAGGCCGGGAGTCCGCGTCTAGTGGGACCTGCCAGAAACCGGACAATAAATCCAGCGTACTGAAAAATTTTGCTCCCGCCAGTGCATCCAATGAGTCGTCGATACGTGGTAGGGGATATGCGTCGGCCAGCGTGACGGCATTGAGGCGTCGGAAGTCCACACAGAATCTCAGTGACCCGTCTGACTTCTTGACTAGGACCACCGGTGCCCCCCAGGGACTCGAGGATGGCGAAATTATGTCGGCCCGCAGCATCTCCTGCACCGCTTGTTGAATGTGCCCTTTTTCCATTGGGCTCATTCTATATGTGTTTTGGCGCAGGGGTGCGGCGTCTCCCGTGTTGATGTGGTGCTGCGACAGATTTGTGTGCCCTAGGTCGAACGGTCCCCGGCTGAACACGTCCGAGAACTCATGCAATAACGAGTGCAGCTGGTGTTTCTGGTCGGGCGGCAATCCCGGCTCAGGCCCCGCCAGCTGGTCCATCCACGATTCGGCCCCTCTGTCCTCGGACTGGCTGATGCTGCCTACAAGCTCGGGCTCTGTCCCTGGGGCTCCTAGTGACAAGGGACTAACGTGGGCCAGAACTGTTCCCTCCTGCACCGTCGCTGTTCTATCGGAGGTGTTCAGCACCTGAATGAACAGATGCTGGTTCCTCTGTACAATAGTTTCGGCTCCCACCAGCGCATGGCGATCCATGGCAGCTGACGCCGGAGACACCAGGATGGGTGAGTCCTGTCGGGCTGTCACGAGGGGGGACCGATATTGCAGCGGAACCAGCATCTGGGCTGCCGGGGGAATGGAGACAGACTTACTGACCAGAGCCTGCACGTAGGGTACACCCCGGCTGGCCCCCTCTGCCTTTACGAAATGGAGATGCGTTCCCTGGACTTCCACCCGCCCATTGGCCAGATCGATTTTCATTGGCATCCGCCTCAGAAAGTCCGTCCCCAACAGGCAAGGTACGGGCAACGTTGCGGAGACAAGGATGGGTCCTGCTACCGAAAGCTGCCCAATCTGTATCGGGGCTTCAACCTGGCCCAGGAAGCCCATGCTGCCTCCATTTGCTGCAATGAACGTCGTCTTGACGGGGACTAAAGGTCGGATTTTATCCGGCAACATCTCGTGCATGGTGCTCGAGATGATCGTGGCTGATGCCCCCGTATCAACCAAGATACGTGCCGACACTCCCGCGATTTCCCCGACCAGGACTGAGGTTCCTGACGTGGCCGCTACCACCCGCCTTGCCAGCTTCCTCCATTGTGTGGCTGAGTCCGGCCACTGACCAGGCGGCGTCTCGTTATCCTGTGGTGCATGGTGAGATGATCGGGGATGGATGTGAATGGACCGAAGATGGTGTTCCTCACTTTGGAGTGCGTCGCAGCAGGGTGAACGCGCCCTTGTTACATAGTGTGGGCTTCCCCTAGGGTTGCGGGCTGGGCTCTCTATGTGGTGCAAATTGCCCCCCCTTGGTGACGTAGGATGGGCCCCCCTTGTGGTGTGGGGGGGCCCCCCCCCCCATTGTAGGGGGCGGTGGGGACTGGGGGGTGGGCCTTCCCGTGAGCCCCTCCCTTTTCCCCTCCCCTTCCTTTGTCACGGGGGCATGGTCCCCCTGGTTCTGTCTCGCTCCGCCGCTAAGCGGTGGTGAGGCGGGCCGTGGAACTGCTCCAGGGCGCAATGTCAATTTTGTGTGCTGCCTCCGCCCCAGGGCCGTTGCCCCTGGCAACTCGCCGGCGTCGCAGGTAACTAGTGACGTCACTTCCGGTCGTGACGTCACGCCCGCCCGCAAAACCACGTCCGGTCGTGACGTCACGCCCGGCCGCGACGTCACGCCCGGCCGCGACGTCCCACCCGGCCGCGACGCCACCCCCGCCCGCGACGTCACCTCCGCCCGCGACGTCACCTCCGCCCGCGACGTCACCTCCACCCGCGACGTCACCTCCGCCTGCGACGTCACCTCCGCCCGCGATGTCACCTCCGCCCGCGACGTCCCTCCCGGCCTCAGCGCGATTCCCGGCACGGTCCCCGGCCTCGGCGCGATCCCCGGCGCGGTACCCGGCCCCGGCGCAATTCCTGGCGCGATCCGTGACACCACTTTCGGCCGCGACGTCACTTCCGGATGCGACGTCACTTCCGGATGCAACGTCACTTCCGGATGCAACGCCACGTCCGTTCGCGACGACACTTCTGGTCGCGATGCGATCCCCGGCCCCGGCTCCATCCCCGGCGCGATCCCCTTCCCCCGACCAGGACAGTGGGCCCCGGGGAACGACACCGACGGCGCCCACCCCGAGGAGACCCCGGTGAGTTCGCGGCGTCACTCGCCTGGATCCTGTCGGCGTTCGGCCCCGGCGGGTTCCAGGTGGCGTTGGCGGCCTCCGGCTCCGTGCGGCACCCCCTCGCCACATGCCCCTCTCGACCACAATGGTGGCAGACCCATGGGGCGTTCCGTCGGGGGGGCTCAGCGCGATGTTGTAGAGGCGGCTGCCAGCGACGCGGCGGCTGGTCGCGCCCCTGGTCCCTCTGCTCCGCCAGCCCCCGGATCGCCGCGTACACCTCCCGCAGCGATGGCTCCGGCTCAGACGTCGGGGGTCCGTTCCCAGCTGCCCCACAGGCAGCCTGTGGCGACAGTGCAGGTTCGGCGGTTGGTGTCGCTGGACCCAGTAGCGCCACGGCAATGGCTCGGCTGTTCCCCCCCGCCGCGCCAGCCACCGGGCCCACGGGTGGCGCCCGGCCCATGACCTGCTCGTGGGCTTGGATGGTCCGGGCAACCCACAGCGAGGTGCGTTCCTCCGGCGTCACCACGGGCATTACAACGCCGGCACGGCAAGCGTAGGTGATGAGGTGCTCGACCACGAGGTCCTCGAGCGCCTCTTCAGCCAGGCGAGGGAAAGCCCGCCTCGCCAACACGAGCAGCGCACCCCTGTAGGCTAATGGGGATTCTATAGCCCCTCGCTGGCGGTCCTGGAACCGTTTAAAGGCTCCTTCCGCCGGGCAATAGATCTCCCCCAAAGCCTCGTAGGCGGCCTGTAGCGTGGTCTTGCTATGCGAGGGAAGGGAGGTGTTAGAGGAGAGCGCCTCTTCGGCCAGAACGGATGGCAAAGCTCGTAATGCCTCTTCGTCTGTCCACTCGAGAGCGTGGAAGGCAGCCTCGAATCGGCGGACAAACCCCTCCCAATCTCCTTCCTCGGCCACGAACTTGTCGACGGGCCCCAGCCGACGCGGCCGTCCTGCCCCCTGCTCTCCGTGTTGGGTGTTTAGCCCTGGGGGTTTTGGCGGGAGCGGCGGCGGCTGGCGTGACGAGGTTGGTTGCGGCTCCTGCCCGGCCGGCCGGTCGGCCTCCGGGTCCCGTGGCCTCTCCTCCCGCAGTACGCATGGGGGGTGGGGGTTCTGGTGCTGGTGGGCCCCCCATAGGGAGCCTCTGCAGTAGCTCCTGGAGTGCCCTCTCCACGCGGGCCATGCGGTCCTCCATGGGGTCCTCCAGGCGATCCAGGCCCCCTGCTGCTGCTTCTGGTAGCAGGCCCCCTTGTTGCCCGGGATGGGAAGGATCCCCAGCCCCTGCTTCCTCTTCCCTTGGCTCTTTCCCGCGGGGATACTTCTTCGTAGCCATTGTAGATCCCACCGCTGCCACCAGATGTAAAGGAGAGTCGACACAATATTGCAGGGGTTCCGTCTTTTAATCCTTTTCTCCCATCCACACCTGTCCCCAGCCGTCCCAATCTCGTTCCCGCCCAAAGGCCCCTTCTTCCCGCCCATTCTCCCCTTATATCTCCTCGATCACCCCTCCCACTAACCCTCCTATTGGTGGGAATCCTTCCCCTGACACCCCTACACTTCCTTGGCAGCGGCCTCGTTACGGCCTTGGCCACGCCTCCTGCTATATCAAGACCGGAGCTCCCTGCTCCCAGTCACGTGTACCTCAAACCTCCAATGGAGGCTCCCGGCGCTCAGCGGCACCCCAAAAACCATGGCCACCGCAACAACGCAGCGACTTCTATTTGTGTCTCTACACGCGTACTCTTAATGTCATAGTCCTACAGCGCTTAACTCCTCACAGCTACAGTGAGGGAAAAAAGTATTTGATCACCTGCTGATTTTGTACGTTTGCCCCCTGACAAATAAATGATCAGTCTATAATTTTAATGGTAGGTTTATTTGAACAGTGAGAGACAGAATAACAACAACAAAATCCAGAAAAACGCATGTCTAAAATGTTATAAATTGATTTGCATTTTAATGAGGGAAATAAGTATTTGACCCCTCTGCAAAACATGACAGTACTTGGTGGCAAAACCCTTGTTGGCAATGATGTGTGGCTCTCTGAGCTTTGGGCATCATTTCATTTTCAAATCGAGGATTCTGGACACAAAACGCCGAGCTTGCAGCAACAAGCAGCACAAAACAAGTTGCAATAAATTAGAATGAATACATTTGTTGACTTGGGCGAGGTTCGTGTAGCATCTTGGGAGCAGAGATGAGAGGAGGGGTCTCCCAAGTGGAGGGGAGCGAGGGAAGATGCAGAAAGAGAAGTAAGGTGACCTGCAGTGTGGTGAGTGGGTGGGTGAGTGAGTGAGGTAATAAGAGTGTGAGAGAGGGAGGTGGCGGAGTAAGAGTGTGAGTGGGTGGGTGAGCGGGTGAGTGAGGGAGTGAAATGGTGAGTGGGTGGGTGAATGGAAAGATGAGTGAGTGGGGTGATAAGAGTGTGAGTGGGTGTGTGGGTGAGGTAGCAAGGGTGTGTGGGTGAGGTAGCGAGAGGTGAGTGTTTAGTCTGGGATGTATTTTGACCGCGATTGCATCATCTGTTGTGATTGCACTCTGAGAATCCGAAAGCTGCCTTAGTCCGGCTCTCTGAACCTCGTGTAGTGATGCACGGTGATTGCTATGTGTCAACAATCTCTCTTCAGCGATCCAATCAGCTGTGACTTGAGTGAGAGTAATCTCGTGCTGGAGCAGTGGGTGCACCAGCAGTTGTTGTTCACTCGTGTCGCTGTGAACCAAGCGACATCAGTTTGATTACTGTTTGTGGCTAACAACAGGGCCGAGCGATTAGAATCGGTCCTTGTCCTACCCATTCACAAAAACACAGACACACAGTGGCCACCGTGGTGAAGTATGGTCAAGCAACCTCCATATTCGACACACTATTGGAGGCCTTCATCCAGAGATGGATTGACAAAGGGCTCTAAATGAGGATCTTGGACTGAAACTCTGAGACCCAGTCAATCTTTTACATTCCCTTGTACTTTTTTAAGTCCTGGGTTATGAATGCTGCCTTTGCGATGATGAAACAGTTGCAATATGCATCCTGCACTTCGTTTTATGTTAACAGTTTAATCTCAATTTTCCTGCAGTGAGTGCCCTAAGAGCAATAAGTTACTTATCATTCGGTTCAGGTTCATCTTAATTCTCACCTAGCAGCCACTTTCGTCAACCAACCGTGAACCCACTGCACCAACGCGTGATGGTCAACGTCTGAATGAGCGTGACGGGACTGGAACATGCTTCATCCATAGCTTACAAAGTTGCCCTTTTGCTCTCAAGAAACGCACTGTCACATTGCTGTTGTTGTTTGCAACTCTTGATGAGTGAGACTCTTCGTGTTGTTAGCGATATTTCACCCAGCACCTCGGTTCCCGTTTCATGATCTGAATAGACGCAGGTCTCCCTTGGATACCCTGCATTAATGCACTCAAACCTGGGTAAAATAGAGGACGCCCTCCAAATGGGTAGGATTTGTCGGCATTTCGGAGTCTGTAATGGAGTCTAACGAAGATCGTCGTGGCAGAGGAACGTACCGAGAAAAGACAGTAGTTTAGTTTGGACGCCGCCCACTAAGATGACTTTAGTGAGGTTCAGACCATGGGAGATGGGGGCTGGGTCATCCTGAGTCTCCTGGGAGACGGAGCTCCTCCTGCACTCACAGCACAGGACACACACAGAGTCTAATGAGGGTCCCTGTCTCTCTACACAGCACGGTACACACACCGAGTCTAATGCGGGTCTGTGTCTCTCTGCACACAGCATGGGACACATACTCTAATGAGGGTCTGTGTCTTTCTACACATAGCATGGGTCACACAGAGTCAAATGGAGGTCTGTGTCTCTCTACACACAGCACGGGACACGTACAATCTAATGAGGGTTGATGTTTCTCTACACATGGACAAGACAGGCAGTTCTAGACTTAGGAACCAACATCCCCCTCGTGTGCCACAGTGGCGGCCTTCTTAGGCGCTGCTCGCTAACAGCACTTGCCACAAACAGCCTGTTAAGGCTACACATGGGATTGTTGTTGTTGGGGTGTCTTTGTGTGTGTGCATGCGCACCTGCCCGTTTGTGTGTCTGTACAATTGTGGTGACTCATCGCCCCACTTCCGACTACAAACTAGCATCAAGGAAAGTGAAAATATAACTGTTTTCTATTCATGTTACTTAATTTGATGTTGTATTTACTATGTACGATATTTATTATTACTTATGAGTTTAACAATGCTTCCCTCTTTCGATATGTATTCTAAATCATGAGTTTAACAATGCTTCCCTCTTTCGATATGTATTCTTAATTAGGAGTTTAACAATGCTTCCCTCTTTGTTGAACCATAACACTATTTAAAACACTGACTGTGTCGGCATTTAAATATGGTGCATTATTGGGTTCGAGTTCCAGAACCGTTCGACTTACGAATAAGTATCAGGAACAAATTACGTGCATAATCCAAGGACTGCCTATATGGGATACAACTGCATACAATTGGGTTTATTAGGAATCACATCACGACCGTTTTCTGATTTGTCCACCAGGTGACAGACAGAGCTCGAGATTGAGTCTGGGTTGGCACTGACCAGAGAGTCTCATGCAGGGGATCCTGAAAAACACAAACCCGCATTTCAAATTAACATTGACATCCTAAACAGATGCCCCACCTCCACACAGTCACCTGCTGTTTACAGTGGAGCGTGACATCAGGGAATTAACAAATACCTACACATCGAGAATGGTGAAACACAGGGCTCTCTAATGGACCTATTTGCCAATATCGAGATTATACTCTTTGGTTCTTCCGGTAATTTCACGTAGGTAGAAAAAATAAAATACAAAATTATCGCGATTTTTCGACCGCTTGTGTTGCATGATTTATTTTTTATTGTATTTTTTCTACCGACGTGACTTTACCGAAATAACCAAAGAGTATGGATTCCTGCAGTCACGAAAGCTTAAAATCAATTATAAAAAAAATAAACAGAGGCTTTATCCTTTCTGAGTATTAAAATAGGTGTTAAGATTTTCAAACACCAAACAGATACCTATTGCAAGGCATCAATGCTCAACCAGAGCTATTAATACTCTGATACTTGAATTTCTTTTGTACTTTTTGCATCACAAACAGGATTCGTTTAACTGGACACGGACCCCAACCAATAACAAAACCACTCTTTGCAGGTCTAGTCTAGCAGCTAAAAAACTGGTTAAGTAAGTTTCAACAACTCATGTTTCGAACTCTGAATAAACTAAACTTTTTATTTCATCAGGTAAAGCCCACTGAGCTATTTTGCTGTTTTTTAGAAGCGACCTGGTCACACATGATAGCTCAACAAATTGGTTTATCCGGTTGACATTTGAAGTAGCAGCCAAATACCTTAAACGCATAACGTTGATTATAAATGTGGAGGGGATGAACCGGATGATCCAAAGAATAATATACGTGACCACGGCGGGAGAGAACAGAGCGAAATGCAAACTCTAAATTTACCGCAGGCGCCGCCAGGATCAGGGTCGAACCCATGACCTCCTGCATACCAGGCCGGCTAAATGGCGATGTTGTACTGGACAATTCCAGGTCTGAATGTCACTTAGAAGCAAAAGCGCATTTATTTCTGGATACCACCGCTTCCTCCCAGATCAATAAACACTGAAATAAGATAGCCAACAATGTCAACATCTCACAGCGAGGTGCACCTATCCTAGTTGTAGATCAACCCTCTTTGATAAACCAAGACTGTGAGTATAAACTATAATAATAATAAAATACTTTGCCAGGTAAGGCCCACTGAGCTATATAGCTTTTTTCAGAAGTAACCTGGCCACAAATGATAGCTCAACAAAGTGGCTTATCACATGGAAATGTATAGCAGTCAAATACTACAAAAAGAACGTTTCTAAATATGGAGGTAAAAACCGGGAGACCCAGGGAAAAATCCACACGACTACAGGGTGAGAGACACCACTAAATCAAAATATATAACCGGCGTCAGGGTTAGTATTGAACCCACGACCTCCTGCATACCTGGCGAGGTACTTAACATATCCTAGCTACCACGGCGAGTGAATGGAGGTGGTGCCACCTGCAGGAAGGAGAGTGGGTCCTGCACGGCGAGGGCGGCAAGCAGCTGGTTGATCTCCTGCTCCAGGCCGCGTGCTCTGCTCTCGTAGCGAGCGATGTCCGCCTGGATGCGTGACAGCACGGAGCAGCTCTCCTCATCCACGCGCTCAAGCGCCTCCCTCTCCTCCTCCGTAAGCTGCTCCCTGCGGCGCTCAAACTCTCGGCTGATCTGTGCCTTGATCCCACGCACAGACTCCTACACAGAAAGTTCCGAGTTGAGTCACTTGTAAGGTAACGACGCAATGTGGCGTCGTACAGGCAATGATTGTTACCATACCTCGATTATGTACATGGAGATGGGCGACGTGTGCATTGGGAGCTCAGAAAAATATATAGCACAGGGAGAATGAGAATGTGATATAAGAGGAAAGTATCATAGGCAAGGGTAGTATAGGAAATACTTATATCTTAATTTGAAGCTTTCGTGACTGCAGTAATCTATACTATTTGATTATTTTGGTAAAGTCACGTAGGTAGAAAAAAAAATCACGACATTGATCGCAACACAAGCGGTCGTCCTCAGGCGAAAACAGTGAGAGAGCTGTTACAAACAAGGGGTTATACATTTTTCAGTTAATGGGGAGATTATGGAGAGAGAGATTAGGGAGAGAGATTAGCAAGTTAAAGTAAAGTTAATGAGCTTCCGTCGTCGCGTAAGAATACCGTTACAACTCTGGAGAGATAGAATATGCAGAGAGAGATTAGGGAGAGAGAATAGCATGTCAACGTTAATGAGCTTCCGTCCCCGCATAAGAACAACGTGGCCGTACAAGAGCACGGTAGCAGTGTTAATGGTATGTTAATGGGAGATTAGGGATTAGGGAGAATAGGAAGATTAGCAAGTTAATAACATGTCTATGTGTGAGACAAGCTGCAGTGCTGGCCGCTGCGCTGTGAGATGAAAGCGTGTAAAAGTCCATGGTGGCCGTGCTAGTGAGACATACAGCCTATAGAACAGCAAGAGCCATCGATACATCAGGGAGCAAAAATGTTAGTGATAGCCCAGCCCGTTAATGCAAAGGCATCCAATACAACTGAGAGAGTCGGAAGTTAACAGCCAAGCGGCAGGAAGGATGGAAGCATCACAGCAAGTTATGACTAACCTGGTTAATAAACATATAACCCCTTTTTTGTAACAACTTTCTCGCTATTTTCACCTAAGGACGACCGTTTGTGTTGCGATCGAAACGTCGTGATTTTTTCGTATTTAATTTTGTCTACCTACGTGACTTTAATGAAAAAACCAAATACTAAAGAAATACTTATGTCTGTAGCTACACGTTGCTGGGTGTGTATCTGGGGGAAATCTATGGGTATCATTCGCATCTGTCTGTCTGTCCGTCCCACTCTGGATCTACCAAATGGTGCGTCGGAGGGAAACGCGAATATAAATGAAACTAATTCAATTGCCGAGGTCATTCTGATTAAGTGCATCAAAGGTCTATGAATATCTATAACAAATACACGTGACAACGCCGTATTTTTCAAGTGAAAATGTGCTGGAATAGGCAAATAATGCAATACTCTCGTCCACTCGTCCTTGCACTCAGGCTATGTTGGTACAGTCCAGATTTGGGGGGCCAAAAAGGAGGAATCGCAATCTTCCATAATAAGCATTGTGGTTGTGATCAATGAAGGAATCGACAGGGCAAGTCGCAAATGTATCGTCCACCGTGGATCGATTCCGCCCCCCACCCAAAACTGCTGTCATGTTGGAAGTTGCGTTGTAAATGAAATACAATTCATAGGGAAAACCAGAAGAAGGATTTGTGCGACTGTCGTCTCTCTCTGTACCTCCACACGCCGGTAGTCATCCCTGAGTGTCTGTGTCCATGTCGCCGCCGTGTTCCTCTTCTCGTCTCTCCCCTCCTTCTTCACTCTGAGCTCCTCCTGCGTTGGTGTAGATACATAAATAAATATGTGGTGCTCGCCATTGCCATTGGTGGATCACTTGTAGATCATCATCCTGCATCTCTCCGATTAGCACGGTTGGCTACGAAATAAGTTAAACACACATACACACATCTGTTATCATTATATTTCTGCATACGTCTCCATTTACACTTTTACTTTTCCCACAATTGTATACGGACTGCACTGTCCATGCCATGTATTGAGACAAATAATCCAAAGGGAACTACTGTGGAGCAATGCAATATTCTAAGACAACATCATCAACAAATATCACGTACATTCTAAAATATATTTTAAACCTTTTTCAGTGACGGGTGTAGCTACTTCTCACACGCCCTACTATACATAGTAACGTTTCTCACTTAGTCAAACTAATACTTTGAATTCTCACGTAAAATCTGATTTAACATGCTGTCAAATGTTGGCTGGGCTTAGACCATCAACTCACTAAACTTGAGAATCTGGTTTCAACCATGGGCGACCGACTAGATTCCAACTCAGCATTACAGCGTTACCATCTCAGCGTTTTCATGTCTGAACCACCCTGCCACATCTACCTAGCACTCCCTGTAAAGGGGCGTTTGGTCACAACAGGAACTCACATGGTCGAGGTGAGGGGTCACAACCTACTGATGTGAATCTCTCAACCTCCTGTAACAATGTGGATTACAACGGTACATGACACTTTACCTGTCTTGTCTGTTGCGCTTTTTCCACTGTGATGACTCTGTGTCCGGAGTGGTCTCCTGTGACGGGGCAGACTGGGCAGACCGGGATTTTGTCCTGTTCACAGTAAAGAATGAGCTCCTCTCTGTGCTCCCGACACCTTCGCTCCTCCAGGTTAGCGATGGGAGCCACCAGAAGGTGTTCTCTCAGCCTGGGATTCTCCAAGTGAGGCCTCAAGTGAGTCGCACAGAAGGACATCTCACATCTCAGGCACGTCTTCACTGCAGGAGTCTGGCCGTCACCGCAGATGTCACACACGACGGCCGCGGCCATCCCGTCTCCAACTATGAGCTGCTCTGCCAGGTTGGCGAGGGCCACGTTCCTCTCCAGCTGGGCTCGCACAGGGAAGGTCGCTCGGCACTGCGGGCAGCTGAAGCTGCTCGCCGTCTCCCAGGCGGCCTCCAGGCACCGCAGGCAGAACGAGTGTCCGCAGCTCAGTGTGGAGGGGCAGACGAACGTGCCCAGGCAGATGGAGCAGCGCAGCTCACTATCCACACTCTCACTGGGAGTCACGCTCGCTGTGTGTATCAGACAGACGCTGGACCAGGACCTCTCTCTTATAGCGATGGTGAAGAAGGAAGTAACATACTTAAAATATTTTCATTGTCATCATTTACATCTAGTGACTGCCTGGAATGTGAACCCACGCACTTGGGGCTGTCTACAGCACACACCATGATATGAACAAAATGTATTAAATAGATTTACTCTTTAAAATATAAAATCACTTCAATAAATTAGTGTT
>CM025637.2:366711-403701 GCA_014621495.2 Entosphenus tridentatus
CATCAGGGAATGTAACATTGTTAAACATTAACTCCCTTTCACACACGTGGGGGTACGATACGAAGGGAGAGTGTGAGGCCTAGTTCTAGGCTTGAGGCCTAGTTCTAGGCTTTAGGCCTAGCTGTAGGCTTTAGGCCGCTGTAAGTTAATTTTTAATTTAAATGTTTTAATTATTTATGTAAAAGCTTTAAATTTATTAAAAACATAAGGGAATGTAACATTGTTAAACATTAACTCCCTTGTACACACGCGGGGGTACGATACGAAGGGAGAGTTTGAGGCGTTGTTCGAGGCTTTAGGCCTAGCTGTAGGCTTTAGGCCGCTGCGAGTTAATTTTTAATTTAAAAGTTTTAATTAAAAGCTGAGGGAATTATAAGGGAATGTTATACACTTGTTTCGACAGGAAAGCGTCACTGAGTGTAAAGGTTTTTGTAGGGTCATGCCAAGTGTTTGCAGTAGGGGGCGATGTTGCTACACGGACGGACGGACGGATGGACGTACGATATAATCTATTGTAGGCTGGTTCACTTCGTTCCTACCAGTAAAAGATAGCTTGACATGAGGTAGCCAGGCAGCCGGCCCCTCCCCTTACCCCCTCCCTTAGGCACCTCCCCTCTCCATGCCCGTCAGTAGGTCTCCACCAATCAAAGAGCTGTATCTATTATATATATATATTTATGCACGACAGACAGACAAATAATTCCTGGTGGGCAGTGTGGAACATTGTTCCTACCTGTATAAAGAAGTTCAAGTGAGGTAATTGGTTTGGGCGCAGGCCTCAGATGTTTTCATGATGTTTGATCAGTCACATTACGACATGTTTTTGTATTATTCATGTTCGTGCAATTTATTTAATTGCCTTGCAAATAAATGCTTTGCTACCTGTTAAAGGCCAATCCTTTCATGTAATGATTTATACATGTCATTTATATTAGTTCACACAAACACTCCATCCATCTGTTCCTGGCACGCGAGTCAAAAAGTTTGCCCACCCCTGAGCTAAATGGAATGAGTCGGGCCGTTGCGCCAACGGAGACCCCAGACCCTAAAAGGGGGCTTTGGGGATGTCATCATATTCCAGGGATCCCTAGAAAGTTCCAAAAGGAAGGTGTGGCTAGGGGCGGAGTGAGTCAGGAGGGTGTATAAACGCCGGACCCCTGAACGGGTCCAGTAGGCATCGTTAACTTGAAGATCTGAAGACCTGAAGAGCCACTCTGAAGACCTGAAGAGAAGAGCCCAAAAGGCAGAACCCGATCCCCTGGCTCGGGTCGGGTTCAGAGCTTAACCAGTGTAGGGTTAGCGCTATAACCAGAGGGAGGACACATTAGTTCGGAGGGGATACCTCCTTAGAGTATCCGTAGTATTACAATAAATGTGTTGCCTCCAAGATTCATCTCTCCCTCGTCTTGGACCCACTACAAATGCATACAGGACTCGTATTCGTAAGTATTTGTGTACTTGTACTAGTTATTGTTAATTTTTGTGTACACATTGTGGTATTCGTTAGTATTATTTCATATAATCTAGTATTCATTAGTATTTGTGTATGCATGCTAATATTCGTTAGAATTTGTGTACACATACTAAAATTCCTCTGTATTTGTGGACACATAGTGTAGTGACATAGAATGGGTCACTACGGCACGTAGCGCTGGATACTAACAGAGATAGAGGGTGTAATGGCCAACCTGCCGGCAGAGCAGGGTGTGGCAGTCGTTCTGCAAGCATAGCATGCAATGCCACGGAGTGGGTTACTAGGGTACGTGGGGCTGGCTGCTGGCAAAAGGGGGCATATGAGGACGTAGCACCGCGGCCGGCTAACAGGGCACGTGATAGGCCGGGGTAAAAAATGTGGGGCAAAGGTGGCCAAGGGGACACGTGAGCTATAGCTCAGAGCTTTATGGGGGGTTCCATAAGGGGCGTAGCCAAGGGCGGGGCCAGGCCATGCAAGCGGCATAAAAGGGAATCCCTAGGATGGATAGGGGCTGTCTGTCAGTGGAATGGAACCCAAGGTGCTATGTCTTCGTCTCCGTCGTCGTGGGTCATACAGCGTGCCAGCTGTGTGTGAACAGTATCCAGTGTAGAATAAACGTGTGTTTGCCTCCAACTATTATTATCTCAGAAGTGACTCACTACACTAATATTCGTTTTTGAATACACATACTAATATTCGTTAGTATGAGTGTACATATATAGTGACATCGCTGGATGTCACTGTGTTGTGCCGGCCTATCTCAATTTTGTCCCCATTGATGACATTTTTTGCAGATGACACAATACTGATTACTGCTGGCCGCTCTCCGGATGAAGTGATTGCTAAGCTCCAGGGTGATTTAAATAAACTACAACATCAGCTAGTTGCTCTTAAACTAGTCCTGAATACCTCCAAAACCAAGTTGCTATGCTTCTCACCAGGACTAAAGCAGGACTTTTTTTTCTCTCATTACATTCCTTAAATAATAATCAAATATGTATAAGTATCTTGGGGTCATCCTGGATTTCAAACTAAAATTTGAAGATCACATTCATTGTATTGGTAAAAGACAAATAAAAATTGGTTTTCTGTATCGACACAAGCACTGCTTCCCCCCTATGTTCCGTTTGGAATTGATAAAAGCTACCATACTGCCTCTACTTGACTACTGTGACATCGTATACAAATCAGCTCCAAGCACTGTACTGAAGAAGCTTGACTCAATTTATCACTCGGCCTTAAGATTTACATTGAACTGCCCATATAGGACTCACCACTGTGATCTCTACATCAGGCCAAACTTATCATCTCTTAATGTTCGGCGGCTTGTGCACCAGATCTATTTATTCACGATGACCTTACAAAAAAATCGGCACACTACATGCTGGATCTTCTCTCTGTTTCGAAAAACAAATGTGACCTAAGGTCTTCGCTCGTTTACCAGCTTCACATTCCAAATTGCCGTACAAATACTGGGGGAAGGGCCTTTGCTATTGAAGCCCCCAGGGTCTGGAATGTAATAGCCAATAAACTGCAACTTGAATCACTACCTATGAGATCTTCACTCAAAACTGCTCTAGAGGAGTTGTACACCCGTAGCTGCCACTGCTATTCAGTGGCCTAAAATGTTTTCGTTTCGGATGACCGCTGCAATGAATGATCTTGTGTTTTGATTTAGTGTGCTGATCTTTAAAGGTGCATACATTTGTTTTTATACTCTTACTGATGCTCCTGCTGTTGTGGAGTGACTCATGCAGCCAACTATGGCTACAGGGTTTGGTGGTACATGTTGTTTATGTCGTTTATTGTGAAATTTCGGTCACAGTTCCTATGATCACTGTTACATTGCTTATTGCTTTATTTTGGTGATTTCGAAAAAAAATTGGTTTTGCCATGTTTGTTGGTTGTAGTACAGAGTTAGAATGATGGCTTTAATCTAAGTTGTCTTGTGGTTGTTGTTTGACTTACATCCCACTTGGATTTTTGCACAGCGTTGGTGTACGGTGCTTTTTTTCTGGAAAACTTTGCATTTTTTTCCTGGATTTTTCTGTTTGCAAATAGTCACTTTAAGATGTTTTCTTGTTCATGTTTTTTTTGTTTGTTGCGGTTGCACCCGATTCAAGAGCCGAAAGGCTCACAGGGTTATACCAAATAAATGACAGAAAAATTAAAAAAATGTATTGACATCGTGGATACCACTATGGTGTGGGTGTAGTACCGGCCCTAGAGGGGCCCAGTCAGCACTGATTGATAGCGCTGGATGACATCGCGCTTGGCGTGCAGTGCGAGCTCTGCAGGGTAGAGTGTGAGAGTGCTGGCCGCAGGAAAAGGGGTTTCCGGGGGCCATGGAACTCTAGTTGACCCCAGAGGGCACGTGACCGGTTGGGTCTACAAAGGGGTGCCAAGTGGGGGCTAGGGGTGGTCACGTGGTCGGGGTTGAGACCCTTCTCGTGGATTCTGGAAGGTGGTCGTGGCCAGGGACGGAACCAACCATGCCGCAGAGTATATAAGCCGGGTCCCCAGAGGGACCGGGATCAGTGTTACTGTTGTTCATCCTGAAGAATCCTACATCTACGCTGTACGTCCTGCACAGTCTCCAACACGTGGACCTGGACCTAAGCTGTGGTCCGGTCCATTGTAGCTAGTTACAGTATAATTAGTGTAGTTAGCCTGGTGGTTCACCACCATAGGTTGTTATTCAGTTAAGGGGCAGTTACCCCATGTGTTGGTATTAATAAATATGTTGCCTCCAAAGAGTATGTCTGCGACTCGGTTGAACCCACTACACATATATTAATATTCATTAGTATTTGTGTACACATACTAATATTCATTAGATTTAGTGTACATATACTAATATTCGTTAGTATTTGTGTACACATACTAATACTCATTAGTAAACAATAATAGTTAATAATAAATAACAATAGTTCAACACTAATATGACAATGGGTGTGTGTGCTGTGGCAGTGAACAATGGTCATGATGCCAGCACCTCGTGCACGTCCTGGGGGGGGTTATTTGACCATACTTCACCGCTCTCGTGAGTGCGCGTTGGCGATGGTTGGGATCGTGAACGTAGGAGCGTAGAGGTGAAGTAAACAATGGTTCATGCTGCACTGCCCTCTGCTGGTGTCATGTGTAAACATTTGGCACGAGGGAGACAAAGGAGGCCGGGCGTGGTGCTGACCACTCACCCCCTCGTGTGCCGTGCCAGCCTTCATAGATGCTGCTGCTTACTAACAGCACTTGCCCCAGTACACAGCAGTAGGGTTCAGTAGAACATTGAAACTGTTAAACGAATTTTTATTTCACTGATCCATGTTGCTTTCTGGTTCCTTGCGTTTTCCCCTCCACATTTAGAATCAATTTGCATTCAGAGGATTTGGCTGCTGCTATAAGTATCCACGTGATGAGCCACTTCGTAGAGCTACCATTTGTGATTGTCAGGTCGCTTCCGAAAAATGAGCGACATGGTTCAGTGGGTTCCTTACCTGGTAAAATAAAATGAAATGTTGATGAAGGTGGGGAGCACAGAAATACAGTGCAACACTACGGGACATGCGGGTGCAAGACTGAGGAACTCACAAGCGAAAGTCAGGAATCTGTTCACAACTCGTTCAAGAGAGCAGATCGTGGTGGCGTCCAGTGAAGTGGGAGGTGGGGGTGCAGATTCATTTTGGATCTCTCTCCTAGGACAACCACCAACAGTATCAGCCTCTTTTAACCACAACTTCGGAATACTCATCATCCATCGCACACGCAGCCCGTGTCTCGTACAAAGCCAGTGTCTGACACAGCTCGTGTCTCACACAAAGCCCGTGTCTCACACTCAGCCAGTACCTCACAAAGAGCCAGTGTCTCACACACAGCCCATGTCTCACACGCAGCCAGCGTCTCACACAGACAGTGTCTACAGTGTCTAACACACAGCCAGTGTCTAACACACAGCCAGTGTCTCACACACAGCCCGTGTCTCACACACAGTTAGTGTCTCACACAGACAGTGTCTAACACACAGCCAGTGTCTAACACAGCCAGTGTCTCACACAGTCCGTGTCTCACTCACAGCCCCTGTCTCATACCCAGACCGTGTCTCGCACACAGCCTAAGCCTCACACACAGCCTGTGTCTCACACGCAACCCGTGCCTCACACACAGCCCATGTCCCACAGACAACCAGTGTCTCACACACAGCCTGTGTGTAACACAAAGCCTATGTCTCACACGCAACCCGTGTCTCACATGCAACCCCTGTCTCACACAGACAGTGATTCACTCAGCCCGTGTCTCACACGCAACCCGTGTCTCACACACAGCCCGTATGTCACACACAGTCAGTGTCTCATACACAGCGTGTGTCTCACGCGCTTCCTTTGTCTTACACACAGCCAATGTCTCACACAGTCTCATGCACAGACCGTGTCTCACACACAGCCCATGTTTAACTCCCAGCCCGTGTCTCACACAGCCAGTGTCTCGCATACAACCGGTGTCTCGCATGCAGCCTTTGTCTCACACACAGCCCGTGTCTCGTACACGTCCAGTGTCTCACACACAGCACTTGTCTCACGTACAGCTAGTGTCTAATTAAAATCTCGTGTCTCACAAAGCTAGTTTCTCACACACTGCCCGTGTCTAACATACAGCCAGTGTCTAACACACAGAGCCCGTGTGTCTAACACACACATCCTGTGGTGTGAGTGTTTAGCCGTGAGACGTTAAGGATCTGTACCTGCGCGTCTCATCCAGGTGCCCCTGTGGGAGAGAGAGAGAGAGGGAGTATGAGTGAAGTCTCTACCCTCGGACCAGGAGCCCATCTGCCACTTTCCGCTCTGTTGTTCTGGACACCCCAACGGCGTCTCCACAGAAGCGCTCCCCACCTGCAGGAAGGCGAGCGAGTCCCTCTTCTGCTGCAGATTGCGCAGGCGATCGGCTGTCTCCTGGGGCTCTCCGATCTCCTGCGTGTGACGAGCGATGTCCTCGTCTATCCGGGACAGCAGCTCGCGCTCCTTCACGGCCACGCGACGTAGAGCCTCCCTCTCGTCTTTGCCCAGAGCCTTCCTTAGGCGGGCGAACTTGCCCGTGATGCGACCCCTGATCCCAGCCACCGATTTCTGCAGAGACCCAGGGAACACCGTTTGCTCCCTGAGAAATTAGTCACTCCGTATGTGCGTGTGTTCGCCGTGGTAGCTATGCGATGCAAACTCCCTTGCCTGGCATCAGCAGGTCGGGGTTTAGATCCTGACCCTGACGCTTGCATATTTAGAGTTTCTTCTCTCTGCAGTTGTATGGATTTTTGCGTGTCTTTCGGTTTTTGCCTCCATATTTAGAATCAACGTCACTGTGGTGCCACAGCAACGGAGCAACTCTGCCAGCGCTGCTATCCCCCTAACCCCCCCCCCCTCACTCCAACGCACGCACACCCCCACTGAACACACACATGCACCCACGTAGCGTATCGCAGGGGGATCACCTGGCACCCTGCGTTTTTACCCGAGGGGCCCCTCGTGGGGACGTCCCAGTTTCCCAGTGCCAGGAGATTGGCCGACCCCCCCCCCCAGGCCGAATTGCACTGCGGCCCCGTGAATTAGCTTAACGTTGTATGGGCACGACGATCTCGACGAGCACACCGCAGTGAGAACCCACCTAGCACAGGGGAATGGGGCCTTGGGGGTAGCAAAGCTCCCATTGAGCAATGCGCGAGAGGAGGTGGGAGGGAAAGCGCCTGGGCTGACTCCTGACCCGGAGTACGAGGAGGAGGGCGAGCGCGCAGACAATGGATGAGGAGGCAGGGGAAAGAAAAACGACAGTTACGGGCGGGGCATCTGCCCTGCCCTCTGCTCTGCCCTGCCCTATTGAAAGGTAGACGCTCGATTGGCCGGTAGGGTAACGTGATGTGACCCTGGATTTTGGAATTGGGAGGGGATAAAGGGAGGGTGGGAAGAAAACGTTGGTCAGTTCTCCTCCGTTCGGCCAACTACCCAGTCAGACTACCATCTGCTCGCAGCGTCAGAGGGACGCTGGCGAGTGCAGCTGCAACTGGACCCCAGGCAGGGACCGTGAGACACCGCGAGTACGTCTGCGAGGTGGGCAATAGCATAGGGGTCCACCTAGGGATTGGATAGGAATAAATTGGGCGCTGCTCACTGAGAACGTTTGCTCCGAGCCACGTAGCATTTTCTTTCAGGCGCTCCATTAATAAACTTTAGCATAGAACACCGACGCCGCGTGATTTCTGTGTGGGTGGGGAAAGCGTAGGTGTGGTGTGAGTACGTGTCTACGTGGGACGAGCACGTGGTTGTTGTTGGTGGTGGTGACTGCGCCCGCGTCTGTGCATATTCATATGGCTATTTTTAGCGCGAGGCGTGGTGATCAGCGTGCACCGGCACGGGCACGCGCGTGCAAGTAGCCACCTGTGCATTAGGGATAGTGTGCGTGGGGAGCGTGTGGGGTAACCCCAGGCGATGGGCAGCCAGCCACTAGCCATGCTCCACAGAGAGGACGCTAGTGCGGGGAGGCCGTTCACCAGATCGGTGGCAGCCCGACGAGAAGGAGCGGAGGAGGGGGGAGAGGTGGAGGGGGGCGTTGGCCCCCACATCACGCGTATAGAGTATTTGGCTAATATCAATCATCCAGTTTGTTGAGCTATCATATGTAATATCCAGGCCGCTCCTGAAAAATAGCTACATTGGTCAGTTTAGCCGAAAAAATAGTTTGGTCTATGGGTGTCTATGTTTAACACGTAGGCTTTCGTGACCAATGTCATCCATAATAGAGTTGTTGTTGGGTTAGATCGTGTAAAAATATAAATGTGTCCTAAAAACCCGCCACGACCCGACACAACCAACTAGTAAGGGTTGTCACATAAACAGAACATGCCAATTAGTTACTAGTACACCACACTGTTGTGTTGGAGAAGCAAGCCACAACATTTGCAATTGGAGTACGACGTTTCGCCAGTAATTATAACTAGCTTCATCAGTCGACAGCCAGAAGAAGGCGGACCTAGCAGGCTGGCGGGTACATGGTGCCAAGAGCGTGTCTGATGAGGGAAAGCCCAGACCTGTGGGCGCAGGAAGATCCCAGGTACCCGTAGGGCGGTGGCACGGTCGAACCAGTGTGCATTTCGCACCGGTCCACGCCAAGAGACGTAACTGTGTCCGGATGGTATTCAAAGAATATGTGCCGGACGATGTCACCATCGACCGCGCGAGTTTTTAGGACTGTGGTAGTCGGGATATTACAGGTGGACCCTAAGGACTTGTTCTATATGATAGCCCTGCCAGGCGGCCGGGCCTTTATCACACGACTTCATGATGCGATTTGAAGAAAAGGCTGGTGAGAGGCCACTGTCTTTATTCAAGTTGCAACTTTTGTCTGAACTTGACACTAAGGTAACACCGTGTTTTTTGTACAATGAGGCTCTACCGGACCACGATGTGGAAGTCTGGCTGCGACAACATTACCTACTGCTGTCAGGGTGCAAACGGCTCCAGGACTCGCTGGGTATTTGGACGGGCGCTAGGCAGTGGCAGGTAAGATTAAGAATGGTGGAAGAGGACCTGCGGCACATCCCAAACGCCTTGAATATCGGAGGCAGTAGAGACTATCTGGTGTATGCGGGGCAGCCCAAGCTCTGTAGGAGATGTGGGTCCAGGAGACACATAGCCGCAGCATGCGAAACACGGGTATGTTATCGCTGCAAGGCGCAGGATCACGTCGTGGAGGACTGCAGTAACCCTGCACAGTGCAACCATTGTGGCAGTGGGGATCACTTACGTAGAAATTGCCCAGAGTCCTACGCGATCAAGGATTTTTTTCAGGCACACAGTAAGTGGAAGAGTATCAGGAATTAGTTGAGGGGTTTGAACGATCGGTTAGAGAAATTGTATAGATGGCTGGGGTTAGGTTTTCTAGTGAGGAATGAGGTAAGGCAGCTGAAGGACATAATCTCATTGTCTCTGGAAAAGCGGGCTGCACAGCTCGTCTTTAGGGCACGGGTTAGGGCAGTGGAAGAGGGGAAAATTAATTAACAAATTCAGATGGAGGAACTGGGCGAGGCAGTGAGGATTACGTCGGAACGGGGCACCAGGGCAGGATGGAATACCGGCGGTGTTCTATGACAGATTCTGCCTTTGTATAGAGAGATCTTGGAAGAGGGTCCAGTGCCAGAGTCCATGGGGGGGGGGGGGAAATATCCCTATTATATAAGAGGAATGGGGCTCGCAGCGACCTTGGGAGCTGGCACCCAATTACACTGTTAAACACGGACTACAAGATCTTAGCGAAATCCATCACAGCACGTTGAGGGAAAGTGGTAGGGGAGATAATACAAACAGACCAAACATGTGCGGTCCCGGGCAGACGCATATCAGATTATTTTATCCTGCTGAGAGAGGTCATAGGATCCACGATAGAGGGGGGGGGGCCCTTGGGACTCCTTAGTTTTGAACCAGGAGAAAGCATTCGATCGCATTCACATGACTATTTGTTTTCCGTGCTGACACACTGGGGGTAGGATAACTTTAGTCGAGTGGGTACAAAAACTATACCATAGGCTCTCGAACAGACTTCTGATAAACAGGACTCTTTCAGAGGCAGTCCCAGTTAGGTCGGGGGTGAGACATGGTTGCCCCATGTCACTGGTTTTGTTTGTCATATGCATGGAGCCCTTTGCCCAGGCGATCAAAGCTAACCAGAGGATCCGAGGGGTCCAGATCCCGGGGTGCAGCGACCAGGCAAAAATAGCCATGCACATGGATAACATGGTGGTTTTTTGCAGAGGTATCCTCAGTGTGGGAGGTGCTAGAGCTCGCAAGGCATTTTTATCTGGCCTCAGGCTCCAGGGTCAACCAAGTAAGAGCGCGATGATGATCTTTGGGGACCCCAGGCTTTTCGAAGGACACCAAAAATAGCTGAGAATACAGACAGAAGGGATACAAATCCTGGGGGTCACCTTCTACCGGGAAGGATCGACAAAAAATAACTGGCAAGAAAAGATAAAGACGGTGAAGGGCAGGCTGGCCAGGTGGACAGCCAAGAGGCTTACTATGGAAGGGAAAATTTTGTTTTTTAAGGTGGAAATGCTACCTGCACTGAATTATTTGGCATATATCTTTCTGCGGGGCGCACGTATGATGCACAAGTTGAGAGCACTGTTTTTCAAGTTTATTTGGGGAGGAGGGATGGACCGGGTAAAGAGTGAGAATGTGCAAAGACTCTGTGAATGGTGGGAGGGGAGCCCGTGATGTCACGCGTATTCTCAATACGATTTTTGTTTGCAATATGCTACGCCTGTTTTGTTAGATGGGTCTCAGACAAAGGCCTTAGTTTTTGCAATATATGTTGGCGTGGCTCCTGCGCAGACTGAGGATGGTTCCATTGCCTCGTTGCAGGCCCCTCGCCTGGGCGCAGGGGTGTCTGTGTACTGTGGTTAACAAATACATTACAGAATACGAGCCAGCCTTGGTGAGAGTCGTGGCACCTATGAGGTGTTCTCGCCGAAATTGGCGAGAGGGATGAAGATGCGTGTCATGTTTTCGTGCATTGCTCCTTTGCGCAGGAGGTGTGGGAGCTAAGCCAGCCTTGGTTAGCCCGTTTTTTTCCGGTCAAAGCTGTAGTGCCAAATATTGTATGGGGACTTTTCTGACGAAAAGCAGGAGGGCCTTGGACCCAGGCGTGGGCCGTAGTGGGGACAATAAAGGAAGCCCTGTGGAAGGCGCGGCGGCGCATGATCAAGGGTGTCCAAATGACGCCCTACGAGGTGTTCCGCCTAGCTGGATGGCTGGTCGGCCGATTGGTGGAGACTGACAGGATAAAAATTGGCAGCAAAGCTGCAAATGTGAAGTGACGGTGGCCTCTGCCTCCATAGGGAATGGGATTGAATAAACGGTACTTGGGAAAGTTTTTCTACTGCAACACCAGGAATGGAGAAATTAGTTTTTCTTTCCAGTAAACATGGTCTCTTGCCCCGAAATGTGATGGATGAGACGACAAGATTCCTCATTTTTCATTAGCGGTACACTCGGTGTGGGGGTGTGGTATGGGATCCCGGTGTCGCGGAAACTCTCCCTGTACGGGTTGTGGTGGCTGCTGCTGTTACTGTGGTTCTCGACTATCTGGAACGGTGGACTGTTCATTGCTGAGATAATAACATTTTTAAATAGTAGTCGTTGTGATCTTTACCCTCTTCAAGCTATAGGTCTGGCAGCATGTTGGCTGTCCCGACCTGGTGGGTGGTTATCCTCTTAAGGATGTGAAGCCGGAATAAAAGAGGACCTCCTAGTGTCTAAATTAGTACAATACATATTTAGCTGCCGCTTTAAAATTCCACGTGATAATCATGTCAGTCATTGGTTGAGCTATCGTTCGTGCTAAACAGTTTTCTTCTAATAAAGAGTTGAAGAGCTCGGTGGGCCTTACCTGGTAAAATAAAAAATAAGAATATAGTCTCTGGGTCTCTATCTCTGTTTCCCAATATATATCTATGGGTCTCAATCTCCCTCTAAGGGTATCTCTGTATCTCTATGGGTCTCTTTATATATCTGTGTTCCTATATATCTCGATGAGTCTCTTTGTATTGGATCCCAAAGTATCTAAAGGCATTTAGATTATTTGGCTGCTATAAATTTCCATGTGATGAAGATATCAGCCATTTGGTTGATTTATCATTTGTGACAGTTAGGTTGCATCTGAAAAAGAGCTACACAGCTCACTGAGCCTTGCCTGGTAAAATACTATTCTCTTGTGGTAACTCATGCCCAAGTGACGAGGAGCCCATGGGACTGAGTCGATCCATGCCAAGGGGGCAAGAGAGGTGCCGCTCTCTTCTTGTTTTTCCCCAAGAGGGTGCTGGGGTCGTGGATGTTGAGACTTGGGCACTCCGAGTCCGGTGGGGGACCCCTCGTGGGTCCGACGAGATGTGGCGAGACGTTAACTATCTCGCCTGGTGTACAGTGGGTCGTGGGTTCGACCACGACCCTGATGCCTGTGTGGAATTTTCTGCAAGTCCTCCAGATTGACCCTCCACATTTATAATAAACATAATCCAGGTCGGGTTTTCCCACGAGTCCGACTTGGGTTTAGAGTCCAAGACATTCATTATCTGCTGTGAAGAACCCGTAGAGTCCAAAAGAGCGTCTCTGGGTTCAATCATGCGTTTAGAGTACAATTATACAGGTAGGAACAATGTTCCACACTGCCCACCAGGGATTTATTGTCTGTCTGTCTGTCTGACTGTCTGTCTGTCTGTCGTGCATAAATAAATATATAATAGACACAGCTCTTTGATTGGTGGAGACCTTACAAACAGCTCTTTGATTGGTGGAGACCTACTGCCGGGTACGGAGAGGGGAGGTGCCTAAGGGAGGAGGGTCAGGGGAGGGGCCTAAGGAAGGGGGGAGTCATGAGAGGAGCCTGAGGGGGGGGGGGGATCAGAGGAGGGGCCTAAGGGAGGGGGGGTCAGGGGAGGGTCCTAAGGATATGGGGGGGTAGTCAGGGGAGGGGCCTAAGGATATGGGGGGGTAGTCAGAGGAGGGGCCTAAGGGGGGAGGGGCCTAAGTGAGGGGGGGTAAGGGGAGGTGCCTAAGCAAGGGGGAGGGGCCGATAGTTAAGGGGGCTGGCTACCTGGCTGTCTGCCTGGCTACCTCAAGTCAAGTTATATTTTATACAGGTAGGAACAACAGGTTCCACACTCCCCACCAGGGATTATTTGTCTGTCTGTCGTGCACGAATACGCTGTCCAACCAAGTTCCTACCTGCCCACTCCGAAGGAACGTGTTTAGTATGTGGATGGTATCAATTTACACCCGATAAGCCATTGCATTGAGCTATCATTTGTGATAGCCGGGTTCCTTCTGAAAAAGAGGCACAGTGGGGCCTTACCTGGTAAAATAAAAGAGTTTAGTCTATGGGTCTCTATTTATCTGTGTTCCTGTGTATCGCTATTTCTCCCTGTGTATCACTATTTGTCCCTTTGTATCTGCATGGGTCTCTAGGTATCTCTTTGGGCCTCTATGTATCTCTATGGGTCTGCTGCTATACATTTCCACGTGATGATGATGTCAGCCACTTGGGTGAGCGATTATTTGTGACTGGTCGCTTCTGAAAAAAAGCTGAACAGCTCAGTGAGGACTTACTTGAATAAATAAAAAATATATCTGTAGTTAAAATAGACTCCGGTGACGCGATTAGGGATTGTGTGAGGTGCAGGTTTGCCGTGTTCGTGCCACTGCGCCCGTGCCGGTGCACGATCTCCCTGCAGTGCAACAGCTGCACCACAGCTCCACCCCGACAATCTGTGGCAATCTACATCGTTTTTTTCCACAGGAGTGGTAGACGACAAGCCGAGTAACCCGGCCTCGCGGCAGACTCGACAATGCGGTTAACGTGCAAACCACTTGTAGGTAATGTTGAGTATGAAAGTGAATGATTTAGTTCAATAAAGAGGCGTCAAAGTTATGAAGCTGCACGAAGTTCGCTTGAAATAATTTTGACCCCCACGACTTCCACACTGGGTGGAGGTCACGGGGGTCAAAGAGCCCGACCCGGACACGGTACCTGCACCTCCTTGCAAGCGGCCTCAATCTGCTTCACGGACTTCTTCGCTTTCTTTCTCTTCTCCTCTACCGCTCGCGTCTCCTCCTCTACGCGCCTCTGTAGTGAGAGACGAGACGTCACCAGGGGGAGACTCCAGCCCCATGAGCCACCCCTCACACCTCCCTTCCCTCCACACCGACTCCTCCACAGCGAAGGCCCTCAACTCCACGCTGCCTCTCTATGGCGACTGAGATGGGGGGAACGGGGAGTGGGCAAGCTGATGCCTCGTTGTAGCATCAGCCGGTGGGAGCCATGCTGACTTGGGTGTCCGTACCAACTCGGACCCCGGAGCCCATCTGCCCACAGCTGTCTAGTTTACAGGATAAATCTAATATATTTTTCTATCTGATGGCTGTGATACTTGTCTCAAATATCTATACACTTAACTCCGTTATACGTCATTTAGTTTGAGTGAGAGCTTGACATGCAATACATCCTGAGGGTGTTTCCTAAAACACCAACCAGGATATGATTCGTACAGGCAGAGACAGAGATTCAAATGAGAGAGCATGAACACATAACTACATTTTTTTTCATCAGATGTTGTGCCGCCCAGTGACAGAATTGGACCGTTCATGTTGTGGTGTCTCGCTCTGAGAGCCTCACCTTCCGTGTCTCGTGCTCGTCCTGTAGCGTCAGAACCTTGTGTTTTTTATGTTCTCCTGTGATGGTGCAAGTTGAGCAGACCCGGCTGCTGTCTACTGTGCAGAAGAATTCCAGCTCCCTGCTGTGCTCCTGGCACCATCGCGCCTCCAGGTTCGCGATGGGAGCCACCAGGACGTGGTCACTCAACCTGGGATTCTCTACATGAGGCTTCAAGTGTGTCGCACAGAAGGACATCTCACATCTCAGGCAGGTCTTCACCGCATGAGTGTGGCCGTCAGTGCAGTGGTCACACACGACGACCGCGGCCATCCCGTCTCCAACTCTGAGCTGCTCCACCAGGTTGGCGAGGACCACGTTCCTCCTCAGCTAGGGTCGTACAGGGAAGGTCGCTTGGCACTGCGGGCAGCTGAAGCTGCTCGCCGTCTCCCAGGCACCAGAGGCAGAACGAGTGTCCGCAGCTCAGCGTGGAGGGGCAGACGAATGTGCCCAGGTAGATGTACAGCGCAGCTCACTATCCACACTCTAACTGGGAGTCGCGCTCGCCATGACCAATAGCTTCGCTGGGATTGCTCGCTGTGTCTCGGAGACCTTGGACCATGACCTCTCTCTTATAGCGACGATGAAGAAGGAAGTAAAATATTTTCATTATTGTCACTGACATCATGAGTCACTGCTTGGAATGTGAACTCGCGCCCCAAGGTGTGTAAATAGCAGCCTCAAGGTTATACAGCTACTGTACACATCATGACAGTTAAATAAATGAATGCTGCTATTAATATAAATCGGCGAGTCTCAGCTGCGTTGGCTCATTCGTGAGATGAGTGTCGAGAGATAGACTCATCCTTCTACAGCAAGTTGGTGGCAAGATGTTATCTCCCTCGCCTGGTATACAGGAGGTCGTGGGTTTGATCCAAACCCTGACGATTTTTGTAAGTTTGCGTCTCTCTCTGTCCGTGGTCGCTTGAATTTTTCTCCGGGTCCAGTTTTTTCCCTCCACATTTACAATCAACATCACGCATTTAGAGCAGATGGCCGCAATATATTTCCACGTGATAAGCCATCATTTGTGGCCAGGTCACTTCTGAAAAAGAGCCACAGCTCAGTGAGCCCTGCCTGGTAAAACAACATATATAGTTGGCATAGTTGTAGATATCTCATGATGTCCTGTAACTCCATCTCCGTGTAATTACCCCAATGTGGCGAGTTGCTTGAATGTCATCGTGGCATCCGAGATGGAATTTGTCTGTAGATTCCCGAGACCCATCCTGAAATCTTTAGCCCTTTGCTCTCGGTGTGAATCTATCACCAACTCTACCCACCTCCATCACCCACTGCTGGCGATGTCACTATCTCTCCCTCTCACTTTGTCCGAGACTGCAGATCCCCGTGCCGACCATTCACAGCCGCACCGACCCCTTACTTCACCTGCGTTGTTTCACATTCACATGCACGGCTACGCAACATGCATGCACACACAGCAACACAAACGCACATCGGCGTTCACCATGATTGTGTTATGGAGCACTCGACGACTCGGAGACGGATCTTCAGGTAAGGGCTTAGTCCGGTGTTTTATTAAGGGCTTTCGCCAGATGGCAATAAGGATGCAACGCTTTCTCCAGGGGTAGGGGTCCTAGGCTCGGTCCTTCACTCGGACCCCTCACTCTGTATGTCCCGTAACACAGCTGGCTGCCCGAGCTGCCTCCTCTGCGCTGGCTGAGGGTTCATCCAACATCGGCCAACCGAGGAGCGCAGCCACACCTAGCTCTTACGCCGGCCTTTCTCCAGACTCCTATCCCCCTACCCCTGGCCCTAACTTCCACCCTTTTTGTTCCCCGTTCAGATCACGGGCTCCAGCTTAAGTACCCTTGCGAGACATGACGTCATCCCACCTGAAGGTGCGCATGACGTCACCGCACCTGGAAAGCGAGCGTGACGTAATGTCCGCAACTACTCCTCTACAATTGTAACAAATAAATACAAATCAAACTCAACTATTTGTTTTACCAGATGTAATGCCCCACTGAGCTAATAGCTTCATTTATTGGAAGTGACCTGCCCATGACAAATGATATCTCAACAAAGTGGATCATGTTGGAAATGTATAGCAGCCAAATAATCGAAATACTGTACTCTAGGGGTGGAGTGTCCGATAGTACTCAATACCCACGCAGGTCCTTAGTTTTGGTGCGGCTGATGGTAAGTCCCCACATCTTAGTGGCAAGCTTCATGTTCAGCAGCAGCGCCACCAACTCCTCCTCTGAGTGAGCAGCAATAACAAGACCATTGGCATACATAACAAGGTTGAGCAATAGGGAGCCATCCCATGACCCCACCTGTGCATCGATCAGCCTCCCATTGGAGGAATGTATATCTGTACCAGACATAAATTTCTCCAGTACAGCTATTCAAGGCTACACAAACTACGTGATCTAAATAGATGTTAACTAATGTGGGAGCCAGAGGACATACCTGTCGCACCCCAAGGTGAACCGGGAATGGCTCCGACTCCCGGTCACATAGTTTTACCTGGGCGTGCTCAGCATCATGAAGGTCCTTAATGATCGTGAGCAGAGGGTCCGGGACTCCGAAAGCACGAAGAACAACCCAAAGCCCAGGCCTACTGATGGTATTATATGCCTTGACCATGTTAATAAAGCAGAGATGTAGTTCCTTTTTGAATTCCCTACACCTCTGCTGTAGCAGACGGACAGAAAATATGGCATCTGTGCAGGATGGCCCTTTCCTGAAACCGCATTGGGGCTCCGCAAGCCTCTCCTCAGTGTGCCTGGCAAGGCGATGTTGAATAATCCTTGCCAGGACCTTTCCGGCTCATTGAGCAGTGATTGCAGTCGGTATGGTCCCCCTTCTTAAAGAGGGGGGCCACCAGGACATCCTTCCAATCCTGCAGAACCCGTCCAGTGTTCGACTGTTGTTATTATGTCATGTAGGGCAGTCTGTGTACAAACGTCACCTTCCCTCAGCATTGCACTTGTGAGATCATCTCTGCCCGGTGCCTTTCCTGGTCTCAGACTGAATCACCTTCAGTAATTCCTCAACAGATGGCACCTCAGCCAGACACTCACAGCGGTTGACTTCTTACAACTTTTGAGACATCGCAGCCTCAGCACGGTCATCCTCACTTTGTCCAATTATTTTTTCCAGGTTGAGGGATTTCCCCTCCCCCAGGACCTCACAGAAATTATCAGCAAATCTGACAACCTGTTCTTGCCCCTATTGGTGGTAATAGGTGTGGCACTGCAGTTTACCTTTTTGATGGAGTTAAATAGCGATTTGTAATCCTGGGCCATTGAGGCAGATTCCATCTCCTCAGCAACCCGCAACCACCACCCATCCTTGCAGTGCCTCACGGCTCTCCGAACCTCCGAGCTAAGGCTGTAGTAAGCCTCCTCATTCTCTGTCGTGGGATGCTGAAGACGATGAGAGTGGGCCTGTCGCTTTTTCTCAGCCAGCCTGAACACCTATGTCAGCCAGGATCTCTGAGGAGGTCTAGACCGTGTACCCAAAGCAGTAATTGCAGCTGCATGTGCCACAGTCCTAAACCTCGCCCATTTACCCTCGACATTAGGAGGAATGGGAAACGATGCTAACCCCAGCCACAAGTGATGATAACATTCTTGCTTGCAACTTTCATCAGCAATCTGAGACCATGCCACAATGGATTTGAATGGGGTCCTGGGTGTATACCCACCACCGGAGTGGAAAAATAGCAGGCGGATTTTACAGACCCAAAGCCGTCGATGGTCAGTGGACAGATCAGCTCCATGGTAGGTCCTGGTCTCAAGGACATGGGCCCGCATCCGCTGTTCCATCACTATGTATTCCAGCAAATGTTCTGGCTTGGACCTGGCAGCGTGTTAGTTATTACAAGCCAAATGAGCTGCACAAAAATCTAGCAGCCTCCGACCATTGTTATTGAGCTGATCTGGTCCATGCCTTCCAATCACTCCAGACCAGGTGCCAGCATCATGACCAACTCGCGCATTGAAGTCACCCAACAAGATTACTCTATCCTGAGGCGCCACTTTAACTAGCATCTGTGACAGGAGGTCATAGAAGGCATCTGACCCATCAGCCTTGCCTGCATCCCTCCACGGATGTTCATCTTTGGTGGGGGCATAAGTAACCACGACCACCACTCCTCGCCTCTGCTTGATAGGAAGGTGAGTCCAAAGTAGCCTGAAGCATACAGCTTCCCACACCTCAATACCACGCTCCCACAACCCCTTCATTATTTTGTTCAAAAGGAGAGCCACTCCCTGTTGTTTGGCAGTCTCCTGCCCCGAGTAAAGGACTGTCCACCCCTCATGTTGGCAGGAGCCAGAGCCGGTCCACCTGACCTCCAGAATACCAAATAAAGATCCAGGCGGCACCAGTCCAGCTCCCGACAGAGCAGTGGCAGCCTCTCCTCCGCAGTGAGCGTTCGAACATTCCACGTGGCCACCCGTAGTTGTTTTTTGATGTTTCTGGAGGAGCCCCGAAGGTAAGGATTGAGTCACACTCACTCACACAATCACTCACTCACACACACACGGGCCTAAGGCCTGTCTCTCACTCACCGCTTGTATAAATCCATCTATGTCCCGTCTATATACTACCGTAGATGAATCTGTGTGTCTCTAGTCTGGGTGTCTCTATATGAAGCCCGGTGTATCCCGTCTGTATACTACCATATATTAATCTGTGTGTCTATAGTCTGTGTGTCGTTAGGCTGTGAATCTCAATATAAAGCCATCTGTGTTTCGTCTGTATTGTATATATCCTTTTCCCAAAATATATATTAAGAGTATTGCCAAATTATGATTTTAATCGCACTGCATAATAATCACACACACACAATCACAAACACATTATCACACACACATAAACACACATACATACCACTCCACAATGAGATCACACACAAACGTAATAACACGTATATACCCCTAGACAACACATACACACACATGAATCATAAAAAATAACACATTCTTAATTACGTTTAGCAAACATTTTTGTCAATCACAATTAATTATATATTTACATATTTAAATACATTTTTTTTATTTTATCAATATTTTTAAATATTTTTTAAAATCACGAAATATTCAACAGGGTTCACCAGACATCTGGAACACCCCTGTGCAAGGCACGCAATGGGATGGCCCCCGCAACATTGACAGCAGTGGTTCTAAACCTTGACTGCAGCCTTGCACCCCTTTGGTTCTCGATCGTAAACATGTTTAATAATGTTACGTGCCCTTGCTTAATTTCTAAAAAGTCTGGCCACGTCTCACACCCCCCAGAAAGGGCATCTCGCACCCCCAGGGGCTGCGTGCATGCCAGGTTAAGAACCACTGCCTACAGGGACCGATCTCTGCTCATAAACCAACGAGACCCCTGAGGCCTACGGATCGCCTCCTTCTAAGGACTCCGAGGTCAAGGCTCTGTTCGTGGGGTGATCGAGTGGGTTGGTGAGTGAGTGGAGGTGGGTGAGTGGAGGTGGGTAAGTGGGTGGGTGAGTGGAGGTTGGTGAGTTGAGGTGGGTGAGTGGAGGTGGGTGAGTGGGTGGGTGATAGGGTGGAGGTGGGAGATTGGGTGGGTGTGTGGGTGAGTCGGTGCGTGAGTGGGTTGGTGAATGCGTGGGTGGGTGGGTGAGTGAGTGGGTGGGTGAGTGAGTGGGTGGGTGAGTGAGTGAGTGAGTGGGTGGGTGAGTGAGTGGGTGCGTGACTGGGTGGGTGGGTGAGAGAATGGGTGAGTGAATGGGTGAGTGAATGGGTGAGTGAGTGGGTGAATGGGTGATGGGGCTGTTGCCTGCACTGTGCAGCTCCCTTGACTGAAACGATGCTTTATTTTTACGTATCAAAAAATCTGAGTCGTTAGAGTAGTTTTTTCCCCGTTTTGAAAACTCACCTCTTTTAAATTGGCCTATACCCTGTTTACCCTGTTGGTTAGTGAGTGATGGAATCAATTTGTGAGTGAGGTGGGTGGGTGAGTGAGGTGGGTGAGTGGGTAAGTGTGGGCATAGGTGAGTATCTGAGTGATTGCTTGAGTGGGTGAGTGAGTGAGAAGGTAAGTTGGTGAGTAAGTGGGTGGGTCAGTGAGTGACTGGGTGGGTGGGTATGTAAGTTTATGAATTGGTGGGTGAGTGAGTGGATGAGGGGCTAAATCACCCTTTATCCCCCCTGCCAAGGCCTCCCCGTCTACCATGCAGGCTCTGTCTATTTTCTGCCTTCCATACGCGGGGTGCATTGGTGGCAGGACCCTACAACTCTCTCAGTGTAAATTATTGTTGTTGTCACATGCACACAATAAGTCGTAAGTGGTGTCCCTATAATGTACACAGCATATTTTAGAGCAGGAAAAAAGACATTGTCAATAAATAGCAAAATAAAATATTTCACCTTCTTGTTTTGAGTTTCATTTTGACTCTCGCATGACGAAACTTCTGCTTTTCAACACCAACAACGGTGTATTCTTTGTATTTTTTTATCTTAGTTTTTTCTTATTCTGTACTTACAAAAGTATTCGCCAAAACCATCCTAAGAGGTGAACCATTCAGCAATGGCTATTCCAGACAAGTTTCCAATAACAAAATAAATACGAGGACGCCTCTACTTATGAACGAGTGAGGTTTCCAGAGGTCTTTTCGTAAGTCGTCACACATGCGGAGCGTACGTAGGATTGGTTCAAATATTGACGTTCATTCTTCATGCATTTATTTCTCAGAACCATGTTGGGTCAGGCAAGGGTGGTAATCAGTTGAAACTAAATTAAACAAGGGTTGTACAGCAGTGGCTACCAAAGGTTAAGAACCACTTAACCTGCGGTGGCCATCCCATTGTGTGCATTTTAGAGGGGTGGTCCAGATGTCTGTTGACCGCCCCAATGAATTGACCCCTAACACTTTGTTTCCTTTGAATGTTATTTTATGTTTTAAATACACCTTCCTTTAAATATATATTACATTATATAAACTTTAACTGTTGGGGGGGGAGGAATGCTGGTCACAATACATCTGGACCACCCCTGTTGTGTTAAACTTCAGTTCACGTAAGACGACTGGAGTGGTGTTGTGTCACGTTATGGAGGTTTAACGTTACTCCTTTAAAAACAGCTTTAAATATAGCACAGAGCTACCCAGCCGTGCCCATGACAAAAACTGTACAAAACAACTATTCTAATTTTACCAGGTGAGGCCCCATTGAGCTGTGTAGCTCTTTATTCAGAAGCGACCTTGCCACCACAAATGAAAGCTCTACGAAGTGGCTGATCGTTACTGTGTGGAATTTTGTAGCAGCTGCCAAGTATACAGAGACGTATATAGATATGTAGGACTTTACATGTCACGCGCCACGCGTTCTGTTGCTAGGGGAGCGAGCAGCGTACAGTGGGGGCAACTGAGGATACAGTTGTTGTTGTGTGCCAATTAAGGGGTGAGGTCATAAGAGACGCCACAGGTGTTAAGGGTAATTGAGGATGCAGGCCAGTGATTGGTCGAGAGGGTGAGTGGTTGATGGCTGGCGACGATAACAAGACGACGTGAGGCTGGGGGCCTGGGGGCGAGTAACGAAGCGGGGGATGAGATAATTAATTGGGGCTGATTGGTTTGGGTATAAAGGCACAGCGTAACGGAGAGACAGGAGTCTTGGTTGGTGTTGGAGTCGGAGTTGTTGGCGCCCGGGACAGAGACGGAGCAGCAGGGAGCAGGAATAGATACGATAAGGGTAGACAGAGAGAATACAGATAGGGTAGCAGTGGACAGAGCGAGTACTGAGTAGGGTAGCAGCGGAGTAACGGACCTTGGGGGAGAGAGAGAGAGAGGGAGCGAAGTCGAGGAGCGGAGCGAGCGAACAGAGAGACATGGAGTGATGACGAGGAGGAGGTGTCAATTATATGTGTGAATTAAAGAGACGAGAAAGACAAGAAGCTGTTGCATCAGTACGAGTCCTACAACTGGCGTCAGAAGTGATAAAAAGAACCACGCCGATATGTCAAAGAAAGTTACGAAGAAGAACTTGCCGGCGGCCTCGTAGGCCGACAGCACCGATGCGGACGTGATATCTCCATCGGGAGTGGAGGCTTCCGCTTCCCTGGGGGACGCGACTGATGGGGCGCCGCCGCATGACGAGGGCGATCCGAACGACGAGGATGAGCTGAGCCCGCCTCGCGTATGAAGAGCTACGATGGCGGCGTGGGAGGTCAGGATGGTGGTGCTCACGAAATAATTTGAACAGTTTATGCAAATGATACGGGCGGCGCCGACGGGATCGGATCAGCGGCCGCACGACCTCGTTACATCTGCGGGGGCCGGCGGCACTGCTGGGTCTCCCGATGTGCCAGGTGCACAGCTGGACTCCATGGAGGAGCCGGAGTCGCAGACTTCGAGCACGCGACGCCGACTGCACGTGGAACGCTTCGATGTTACTGTTGACAACTGGACGGCGTTTACACGACGGTTTCGGGCAGCGTATGAGTCGCTCGGGTGAACGGAAGCTGAAGCGCTACAGGCCCTGCCAACGGCCTTGGACGACGATGCGCTGGCGACGTTCTACGGTCTCCCTGGGGGGGTTCGCTTGTCATTATCAGGGACATTCACGGTGATGCAGGACATTTATGTACCTCGATCGGTCGCCAAGCGCGAGTTTCAGTTGAGACGGCGGGCGGAGATGGAATCTCCCCTCGCGTATCGCAGTGCGCTATTGACTCTCGGCCAAGCGGCTTACCCGGCGATGGATCAGGCTGCCCTTGATTCCTTGGCCTAGGAGAAGCTGTTGCAGATGGCAAAGGAGCTACGAGTCGTCCTCTCACTTCCCAGCAACAGCGACGACGACGGCTCATCTTTGCAGATTGCCAGGAACATCCAGGCCAACCTGGATCTTCATGACGAGCCATCGGCGGTGCCACCACAGCCCCTGTTGGTGGGCGCCAGTGCGGATGGGGGCCTACCGGAGTGGGAGCCGAGGTCGCTGACGGCAGCGACCGCACAACCGCTGTTGGGCCCACCTCGCCGCTCAGGGACGTTCGGACGTGGTGGTCCACTGACGTGTTACGATTGCGGGCGTCGAGGACACTTCGCACGAGACTGCTGGAGATGGAGAGGCGTCTTCCCGCGATCATCCGGAGGCTACAACCACGGATTCTACCCAGCGCAGGATTATCGGGCGAGTCGCGACACATGCAATACATGGCCGTATCCTACACCTCACCCATTCGCGACACCCGCACTATTGATCCCCCTTCGTATGACGCACAGGGGAATGCTGTATGGGGTGCGTTGGCTCATCGTGTTTTGGGAGCTGTGCCGGGTTCGTCGGATGTGATGGCGCTTGTTCAAGGGGTTCAGGTTCGAGTCATTGTCGATACGAGGGCCTCGGCGACCCTTATTTCCTTGCAAACTTTCCGATAATTATCAACCTCGCCCCATGTTTTGGAACCAGTGGATGGCCCGTGTATAGCAGCAAATGGGGGCAGTTTGGGAATTTTGGGTCGAGTACTTGCAACAATACAAGTCGGGGAGGTGTGCGTAACAGGATATATTTTGGTTTCGTCTGTTTTGGCTCTACCTTGTTTGTTGGGCACGGATTTTTTGCAAAAGATGCCAATTAAGATTTCGATTGAGAAGGGACGATTGGAATTGCCATCGGAGAAGTGCCTTCAATTTTTGGGAACTCCGTCTAAATTTGCTCGTGTCAACGCTGTGGTTCAGGCGGTGGTTAGCCGCATGGTGCGCATTCTGCCTGCGACGCAGATGCTTGTGCCGTTAAGGTTGAAAAAAGGGCTGTCAGTGGGTAACTTGGGGGAAGGCATTCTGTTGCCACCCTTGAATGCCGTGGCACGAACGCCCTCTTTGGTGGGTGCTTTCACGATGGAGCCGGCGACGGCCGAACCGTTCATCCAGATTGTGAACACGGGGCACGAGCCGGTCGTTATTCAAGAGGGGACTACGTTGGCGCACGCGTCGGTCGTGCGGGGTTCGGAAGGGGATGCGTGCTTGGCAGCTGGGGAAGGAGACACGCTGCCACGGGAGGAGGAGGAACCGAGCTGGTTTCGCGATTTGTATGAATGCAATGACGATTTGACACCCGAGCAGCGGACGCGTCTAAGGGAGTTGCTTTGAGAATTCAGGTACGTTTTTAGCTCAGGGAAGTTTGATGTCGGTCGCACGACCTTATTGGGACATCACATTGATACTAGGGATGCACCCCCACTTTGATTAAATCCTCACCGTGTGAGCCTGCTGGAGAAGGACTGCATTCGGAAAACGGTTGACGAGATGTTGCAACAGAATATCGTCTCCCTTTCTTCCAGCCCATGGGGGGCTCCGATCGTATTGGTTAAAAAACGAGATGGTTCTCTACGATTTTGTGTGGATTACCGCAAATTGAATAAGGTTTCGGTGGCGGATGCATACCCGCTTCCGCGCATTGACGACTCATTGGACGCATTTTCCGGTGCGAAGTTTTTTTCCACTTTGGATATTTTGTCTGGCTTTTGGCAATTACCCTTGGACGAGGAATCTAAACCGAAGACGGCCTTCCGCACGCCGCAAGGCTTGTTCCAATTTAATGTACTACCGATGGGGCTGCACTCCGCACCAGCCACCTTTCAAAGATTGATGGAACTTGTATTGTCTGGATTGCAGTTGGAGTCATGTTTGATATACCTTGACGACGTCATTGTGTTCAGTAAGGATTTTGAGGGACATTTGCAGCGGCTACGGGCTGTGTTTGGCAGGGTACGGGACGCCAATTTGAAATTTAAACCCCAAAAATGCCATTTGTTGAGAACATCTGTTAAATACTTGGGGCATGTGGTCAGTGAAGTGGGGGTCGCCACAGACCCGGAGAAAACCAGTTGTGTACGTGCATGGCCAGTGCCTAAGACAGTGTCGGAAGTGCGTAGCTTCGTGGGATTTGCGTCATACTACCGTCGATTTGTTAAAAACTTTGCCACAATTGCGAGGCCGCTGCACACGCTGACTGCTAAGGGTAAGAAGTTTCTGTGGGGTGACGAGGAACAGCATTCGTTTGAGACGCTCCGGGACGCTTTGGCTGACGAGCCGTCGCTCGGATTTTCAAATTTTGTGGAAATGTTTATTTTGGACACCGATGCCAGTGATACGGTCTTCGGCGCTGTATTGTCACAAACGATTGACGGAGTTGAAAGGGTCGTCGCGTATGGCAGCCGTGTACTGTCACCAGCAGAGCAAATATATTGTGTAACACGCAGGGAATTGTTGGCGATTGTACACTTTGTGCAGCTGTATCGACCATACTTGTACGTCTTCTTGGTTTTTTCGGTAAAGTCACGTAGAACGGAAACAATACAAATAATAAAATAAAACATAATAAAATAATTCTCACGATGTTTCGGCCACAACGCAAGCAGCCGTCATCAGGTGAAGACCAGGTCTGTCGGGGAGACGGCGTCGTGAGAATTATTTTATTATGTTTTATTTTATAATTTTTATTGTTTCCATTCTACGTGACTTTACCGAAAGAACCAAAAAGATGAATCCCTGCAGTCACGAAAGCTTTAAATCGAAATTTAAAACATACTTGTGCGGGCGACAATTTTTGGTCCGCACCGACCACGCGGCACTACAGTACTCCTTATGGATCGATCAACCCTCGGGCCAAATGGCCCGGTGGCTTGAGGTCTGGAAGGGATACTCATTCACGGTCCAGCACAGTAAAGGGACGTGTCATGTTAACGCGGATGCGCTGTCCCGATTGCCGCAGTCATCGGGCTTGTGTAGATGCTCTGAGGGATCGCTGCGCTGGGGGCCGCTGCTGCAGGGCATTCCGGCCATGGCCGCTGCAGCCGATTCAAACCGGGTCGACGAAGCACCGGCTAAGGAGCCTGGGTTGCTGGGATTGTCACGGGATCGTTGTGCGCGCTTGCAAGCGGACGATCCTTCGCTTACCAAAATGAGGCTTCGGGCCTCTCGTTCTAAACAGTCGGATGATTAGGCCTTTCTTCGACTCGTTGACGACCTCCTGGTCAGATGGGATGTCGTCTTGCAGAAGTTTTGTATTGTTGTACCACTATGTTTGAGAGGGGAACTTATTCGCGACACGCACGAGCGATTGATGCACTTGGGAGAAGAAAACGGCTTTGACTTTGAGTAACGATTTCTATTGGCCGGGATTAAAGAATGATGTTCATTTGTATGTTAAGGCTTGTCACGAGTGCGCACGGCGGAAGGCGCCAGCACAGCCTTATCAGGTACCATTGCAGTCGATACGTGTTTCGCGGGTGAACGAGATTGTAGCCCTTGATATTCTGTAGGCATTCCCCGTTACCCCGCGGGGTCACAAATGCCTGCTTGTGGGGGTCGAGTACCTCACTCGGTGGCCTATGGCGTGGCCGCTAGCGGACCAATCGGCAGGATCGATCGTGGAGGCCTTCCTGCAGGGTTACGTTTTTGAAAAAGTTACCCCGGAGCACCTGCTTATGGACCAGGGTAATAATTTTTCGTCCCGTCTATTGAAGGAAGTGTGTGACGCATTGGGTACAAGGAAAATTAAGACATCTCCATACCACCCGCAAACCGACTGGATGGTCGAGCGTCTTCATCGAACATTGACGTCTATGTTGTGCCAACAGGTTAATTCGACTCAGACAGACTGGGATCTACATGTCCCGGCGGCCTTGGCCGCTTATAGAATAGCCCCACACGCTTCGACAGGGTATGCACCCTTCTATTTGATGTATGGTCGTGAACCAGAAGCCCCGGCCTTGGTCAGGATGGGGATGAAATCTAAAGGGAAGTCGCCAGCGGTGCCTGTCCCCATGCTTGAGGCATTGGATCGGTTAAAAGAGACCAGGGAGGCCTCGCTGGGGAATAGGGAATGAAGGCAGGCAGCTAATGAGCGCCTGCACGGTACACAGCCTCCACGTGAGCCATGGCAGGTGGGGGATAAGGCCTGGTTACATTGTCCGATGGTGCCGGTAGGCACATCACCGAAATTCCATCGGCCCTGGCAGGGCCCCGTTGAGATTGTGGAAGTTCGTCGGGATCAGAGTGTGAGGATTCGATACGGTCGCCGATTGTGGCATATTCACCCGTCGTGCTTGAAGAGATATGTGGTGCCTTATGATGCGTCATCTCTCATCCCGGAATGGCCTGTATTGGATGTGTCCGACGAGCATACTGTGCGGCGATGGGAGGACGCACTTCAGCAGTCTACCCCCCGTGTGTCTGCAGGATCGCCATTTTTGAGTCAGGGGACACCCCGGGACACACGAGGCCACGTTGGGGTCTCATCGAGGAATGGCCGGTGTAACGAAGATGGTCGCACGTTTCGGGCAGGACGCTGCCCCGCGCCCACGGACAGAGATACCCTGCCCCCTGTTCAGTCGAGCCGGGGTGACGGACCAGCTGCGGGAACCCGCTCAAGAAGATTGACTTTTTCTTAAAACTTTGGGAGTTGGAGATCGTGTACATTTTGTTGTATGTTGTGTTTTCCGCGTGATGTGTTGTGCTTAGCCGGGACGGCTAACTTTTTCAACGGCGGGGGGGGGGGGGTGATGTAGGACTTGAAATGTCACACACCACGCGTTCTGTTGCTAGGGGAGCGAGCAGCGTACAGTGGGGGAAACTGAGGATACAGTTGTTGTTGTGTGCCAATTAAGGGGTGAGGTCATAAGAGACGCCACAGGTGTTAAGGGTAATTGAGGACACAGGCCAGTGATTGGTCGAGAGGGTGAGTGGTTGATGGCTGGCAACGATAACAAGACGACGTGAGGCTGGGGGCCTGGGGGCGAGTAACGAAGCGGGGGATGAGAATTAATTGAGACTGATTGGTTTGGGTATAAAGGCACAGCGTAACGGAGAGACGGGAGTCTTGGTTGGTGTTGGAGTCAGAGTTGTTGGTGTCTGGGACAGAGACGGAGCAGCAGGGAGCAGGAATAGATACGATAAGGGTAGACAGAGAGAATGCAGATAGGGTAGCAGTGGACAGAGCGAGTACTGAGTAGGGTAGAAGCGGAGTAACGGACCTTGGGGGAGAGAGAGAGAGAGAGCGAGCGAAGTCGCGGAGCGAGCGAACGGAGAGACATGGAGTGATGACAAGGAGGAGGTGTGAATTATATGTGTGAATAACAGAGACGAGAAAGACAAGAAACTGTCGCATCAGTACGAGTCCTACAGATACATAGAGACCCATAGTAATGCTAGACCCAGATTTACACGTAGAGACCCATAACGATACGTAGGGACACACAGAGATAGAGACCCAAAGAGATGCCCAGACACCAATAGAAATATATAGGGACACAGCGATACATTCAGACCCTTATATATGTAGTGATTTAACGCGCGCCAAGGGGGGTAAGTGTAAACACGTGTGGGCTGGCAACAGTGGGGTCGTACTGGGATGGGCTGGTGTTGCTGGGGGAAAACGGAGGCAATTAGGGATGCGGGGCAGTGATTGGCCGGTTGTTGTTGTCAGGGACAGTGGCACCTCTAAGTCTGGGAAGGAGACAGGTGGTGCCGGGGGCTGGGGGCGCAGGGCGTTTGGAGGGATGTCAACTAATTAATTGGGAATTAATGAGGAGGTGGATAAATAGGGAGCATCTGAGCAAGACGGGGAGTTGTGCTGGGAGCTGGACGGAGTCGGTCGGAGCAGAAGAAGAAGTGTAGAGTAGCAGCGGAGTAGAAGAAGAAGTGTGGAGTAACGGTGGAGTGGAAGAAGTATAGGGTAGCAGTAGAGATAGAGAGGCTGAACGAGAGAGATTGTCGGAGTGAGACGGAAAAGCCAAGAGAGAGAGTGATGGCTGGAGTGGGACGGGGAAGCAGAGACGGGAGTCAGGAGAGACAGAGAGAGGGAGGAATGGCACGAGCGAGGCCGGCGGAGTGCGGCGAGTGAGTGGAGAACGCGCTAAAGGATGGTGGTGAAATGTACTGTGTTGAACAAATAAAGTGACGACAGAAAAGGAAGAAGTTGTCCGTGTAAAGTTCAGCACTACAACTGGTGTCGGAAGTGATTGCTGAACCGCGCCGACATGTTGAAGAAATCAGCCAAATGGAGAAATGTACCGTCGGACTCGTCGGCCGACAGTAGCGATATAGATGTGGTGCCCCCGTCGAGGCTAGAGGTTGCCGCTCCCCCCATGGACCTGGACAATCGGGTGCCTCCGGGGCAGAAGGGCAAACCAGACGATGCAGAGACCCCGAGCCCGGCTCAAAAATGGAAGGCCATTATGGGCCAGTGGGAGGCCAAGCTGGCGACGCTCACGGAGGCATTCGACCGCTTCATGGTGACAGAACGAGAGTCGCCGACGGTGTCGGGCCAGTCCCCACATGCTTCTGCGCCACCGGTGGTGGCCGACAATGCGGCCACAACTCCCGCCATGGAGCCAGATGCTGCTGAGGCGCCGGGGTCGCCACCCCCTGGTTCACGACGCCGGCTACATGTGGAGCGCTTCGAGGCAAAAGTTGGTGACTGGACGGCATTGACGCGGCGCTTCCGAGCAGCATTTGAATCGCTCGATTGGGCAGAGAGCGACGCACTACGGGCCCTGCTGATGGCCCTGGATGACGATCCACTGGCAGCATTCTACGGCATCCCTGCTAAAGTCTGCTCATCGCTGGCAGTCAGTCGCCAAGCGAAATTTTCAGTTGAGAAAGTGGGCGGACATGGAGTCTCCCCTCGCTTACCGCAGCGCGCTGTTAGCCCTTGGCCAGGCGGCTTACCCGGCGATGGATCAAGCCACTCTTGACTCTCTGGTCCAGGAGAAGCTGCTGCTGATGGCAATGGAGCTGCGAGTTGTCCTTTCGGTTCCCAGCAACAGCGACGACGAAATGTCGTCTTTGCAGATAGCCAGGAACATTCAAACCAACCTGGATCTTCGCGACGAACCAATGGCGGTGGTGGCGCAGTCTCTGGTGGTGTGCACCGGTGCGGCCGGGTGCCCGGCGGAGTTGGAGGAGCCGGGGCCGCTTGCAGCAGCGGCCGGAATGCCACTTGCGAGCCTGCCCCGCCGCCCCGAGATGTACGGAGGTGGCGCGCCGCGGACGTGCTACGAGTGCGGGCAGCGAGGACACTTCGCCCGGGACTGGTGGCGACACAGAGGCACTTTTCCAAGGGTGCCGGGCAACAACAACTGCAAATTTCCCCCGTTCCGGGGTCCAAAGGCAAGTTGCGACACATTTAATACATGGCCGTTTCCTCCACATCACCAATCCCTGCCATCGCACCTTGTAACCACTCATTCATACGGGTGGCACGGCAATATTGTACAGGGCGCGTTAGTACATCGCGTTTTGGGTGCCGCGCCGGGTTTGTCGGACGTGATGGTGCTTGTTCAATGGGTAGAGGTTAGGGTAATTGTCGATACAGGGGCTTCAGAGACCCTCATCTCTTTGCAAACTTTTCACTTGTTGCCGACCTCGCCCCAGGCCTTGGAACTAGTTGATGGCCCATGTATAGCAGCTAACGGGGGTAGCCTGGGAATTTTGGGTTGCATGCTCGCTACGAATCAAATCACAGAGGTGTGCGTGATGGGATACATTTTGGTTTCCACTGCCCTGGCTGTACCGTGTTTGTTGGGCACGGACTTTTTGCAGTAAATGCCACTCAAAATCTCCATGGAAAAGGGATGTTTGGAATTGCCATCGGGGTAATGTCTTAAATTTTTGGGAACGCCATCTAAATTGGCAACTGAAAACGCTGTGGTGCATGCGGTCGCACGGTGTGCGTTCCACCTGCGACGCATATGCTCGTGCCGTTGTGCTTGAAAAAAGGATTGCCTTTGGAAAACCTGCGGGAGGGTATATTGCTAACGCCGTCAAATGCTGTGTCTCGGATGCCCTCCTTAATTGGGGCTTTCACGATGGTACCGGCAAATTGCGAACCGTTCATACAGATTGTCAATACGGGGCACGAGCCCATTGTCATTCAAGAGGGGACTACGCTAGGGCATGCGTTGGCGGCGCAGAACTCGGACGTGGAGGTGTGCTTGGCAGCGAGCGAGGGGGACATTCTGCCACGATATGATGCGGAAGTGGACTGGTTACGGGAATTGTACAAACGAAACGATGATTTGACACCCAAGCAGCGGGCGTGTCTCCGCAAACTGATTTTGGAATTTAGGGATGATTTTAGTTCGGGGAAATATGATGTTGGTCATACGTCCTTGTTGCGGCATCACATAGACACTAGAGATGCACCTCCGATTCGCCTAAATTCCCATCGTAAAAGTCTGCTGGAGAAGGATTGTATTCGGACAAGTGTAGACGATATGTTGAAACAAGATATCGTCTCTCTTTCCTCCAGCCTGTGGGAGGCTCCCATCGTACTGGTTAAAACATGTGATGGGTCCTTGCGGTTTTGCGTCGATTATCGCAAACTCAATAAGATTTCGGTAGCAGATGCGTATGCGCTTCCGCGCATTGATGACTCATTGGACGCCCTGTCCGGCGCAAAATTTTTCTCGACCCTCAACCTCTTGTCGGGCTTTTGGCAGTTGCCCCTAGACCAGTGGTTCTTAACCTGGGTTTGATCGAACCCCAATGGTTCGGTGAGTCAGTCTCCAGGGTTCGGCGGAGGTTAAGACACACACCCGACTCATATGATTCGTGATGACACGTCCGGCTTGGCCATCATTGGCTGCAAGTGATCACGCTACATCGCTTGGCCTATCTGTGCTGCAGGGAATTTGGTGCGCTCGGTAGTCGACTTGTGACTGTCGTGATGGTACGTTGTGTGATTTCTTTCTTAATATTTTAATCCCTTCATACTAACTATATCGAGCAAAAAAAGAAAGTGGTTGGACGAATATGTACAATATGTATTCACATGTATAACGGAACGTGATGGGAGTCAGCGTCCTAACTGCATGATTTGCAATGCCAAGTTGAGCAATTCTAGTCTAGCACCGGCAAAACTAAGGGAACACTTCCTTAAGCTGCATGGAGATGGGGAATACAAGAACACAACGCTCGCTGAAATCAAGGTGAAGAGAGCCAGATTCGATGAAAAGGCTACTCTGCCTGTTGTCGGCTTTGTACCCATCAACAAACCGATCCTCACAGCATCGTACGAAGTTGCTTACCTGATCCCAAAGCAGAGCAAACCACACACCATTGGTGAAACACTCATAAAACCAGCTGTTGAAGATGGCGAATATCATGCTGGGAAAAGCGGCTGAAGTTAAGTTATCCCAAATTCCTCTTTCAAATGAAAACCATCAGCGACAGAATAGAGGACATGAGCAAAGACATCTTGGCTCAAGTAGTTGCAGATCTGATTTCAAGCCCGGCAAAATTCAGCCTGCAACTCGACGAGACCACAGACGTTTCAAATCTAAGCCAGCTTGCTGTATTCGTGCGCTATGTGAAAGACGACGTGATAAATGAAGATTTTTTTTTATTTTGTAAGCCTCTTACAACAACAACTAAGGCAGCCGATGTGAAGAAACTTGTAGATGACTTCTTCAAAGACAACAATCTTTTGTGGGATATGGTTTCTGCAGTTTGTTCGGACGGAGCTCCAGTCGTGCTGGGAAGAAAGTCTGGTTTTGGTGCGCTAGTGAAAGCCGATGCACCACACATCATTGTATTCTGCACAGGCATGCGTTGGCAACAAAAACCTTGCCTCCAAAACTGACAGAAGTATTAAAAATTGTGGTGGAATGCGTAAACTATGTGCGAAATAGTGCTCTGAGGCACCGCATCTTCAGTGAGCTGTGTAAAGAAATGGGCTCTGAATTCGAGGTACTTCTGTACCATTCTAACGTTCGGTGGTTATCCCGGGGACAGGTGCTGAATCGTGTTTTTGCCATGCGTGTGGAATTAGCCCTGTTTTTGCAAGAGCACCAACATTGTCATGCAGATTGCTTCAAAAATTCTGAGTTCATTCTCATTTTAGCGTACATGGCTGATATCTTCGCAGCTCTCAATCATCTCAATCAGCAGATGCAGGGCGGTGGAGTCAACATCATTGAAGTGGAAGAAAACCTGAAGGCTTTTCAAAAAAAGCTACCGTTATAGAAACGACGAACAGAGAACTATAACTTCGCAAACTTTCCCCTGCTGGACGACTATGTAAGTAAGATCGAAGATGTATCTGGAATCGGAGACATTTCTGTACCCGCGGAACTGAAGCAAGCAATTGCCACACACTTAGATGAGCTTGCAAAGTCTCTCGACGGATACTTCCCTACAAGAGAGTCATATCCAGCATGGGTGAGACAGCCGTTCACGTTTAGTGTTGAGACAGCAGATGTCAATGATGAATACCTCGACGAAATCATTGAAATTCAGCAGAGCCAGGTTCAACAGCAACTCTTCAGAACAACAAGGCTCTCAACGTTTTGGTGTCAACAAATGGTAACGTACCCTGTTATTGCTAAGAAAGCTCTGGAGATTTTCATACCGTTTGTTACAACATATCTTTGCGAGCAATCCTTTTCGAGGATGCTGGACATAAAAACGAAGAAAAGGAACAGACTTTGTTGCAAAAATGACATGAGAGTGGCACTTGCCAAGGTGAAGCCGCGCATTTCTGAACTGGTCTCTGAAAGGCAACAGCAGAAGTCACACTGATTTGCAGTAAGTATTTATTATGTTTTGTTTTTGTGTGAAAATCATGTTTTGCTGGTTTTGTTCTTTGAACACAGTGATGTTGATGCACGGTTCATTTTGTCCACCAGTAAAACATATACCTATGTTTTGAATTAGAAAAAATCATATTTTATTTTTCCAATTAAGAAGGGTTCGGTGAATGCGCATATGAAACTAGTGGGGTTCAGTACCTCCAACAAGGTTAAGAACCACTGCGCTAGACGAAGAGTCTAAGCCAAAAACGGCCTTCCGAACACTGCAGGGATAGTTCCATTTCAACGTGCTTCCGATGGGGCTACACTCTGCGCCGGCCACCTTTCAACGGCTAATGGAACTCGTATTGTCCGGATTGTAGTGGGAGTCGTGTTTGATATACCTTGACGACATTGTGTTCAGTAAAGATTTTGAAGGGCATTTGCAGCGGTTGCGTGCTGTGTTTGGCCGGGTGTGGGACGCCAATTTGAAATTTAAGCCCCAAAAGTGCCACTTGTTGAAGGCGTCTGTCAAATATTTGGGTCATGTTGTTAGTGCATCGGGAGTCGCCACTGATCTGGACAAAACGTGCTGTGTACGCAAGTGGCCAGTGCCGAAAACGGTCTCGGAGGTGCGTAGCTTTGTGGGGTTCACGTCGTACTACCGCCGATTTTTTTCAAAGATTTTGCCACAATTGCGAGGGTGCTGCATACATGGATGAGGAACAGCGTTTGTTTGAGACGCTTCAGGATGCTTTAGCGGATGCACCGCCACTCGGATATCCCGATTTCACCGAGATGTTTATTCTCGACACAGACGCCAGTGATATTGGCATAGGCGCCGTCTTGTCACAGAAAATTGACCGGCTTGAAAGGGTTGTTGCATACGGTAGCCGCGTGCTGTCCCCGGCAAAGCAGAAATATTGTGTAATGTGCAGGGAGCTGTTAGCCATTGTACACTTCGTGCAGCTGTACCGACCGTACTTGTATGGCAGGGATTTTTTGGTTCGCACTGAACACGCGGCACTGCAATACTCCTTGCGGATTGACCAGCTCTCGGGCCAGATGGCCCGTTGGCTCGAAATCCTGCAGGGATACTCCTTTACGGTCCAACACAGAAAGGGGATGCGTCATGTCAACGCTGACGCTTTATCGAAATTGCCTCAGCCGTCAGGCTCGTGCAGATCTACTGAGGGTTCACTGCGCTGCGGTCCACCACTGCAGGGCATTCCGGCCATGGCCGCTGCAGCCGATTCTGGCCCAGCTGGTGGGGTCCCCGCCGAGCGGTCCGGCTTACTGGGGTTGTCGCTGGCTTGTTGGACACGCCTACAGGTGAACGATTCTTCCTTGACCAGAATGAGGCTTCGGGCCTCCCGCTCTAAAGGGTCTGAGGATCGCCCCTTCCTTCGGCTTATCGATGATCTCCTCGTGCAGTGGGACGTCGTACTGCAGAAGTTTTGTATTGTGGTTCCGTTATGCTTGAGGGGCAAGCTCGTTTGTGAGACGCACGAGAATCTGATGCATTTGGGGGAGAAGAAAACCGCGCTGACCTTGTGTAATGATTTTTACTGGCCAGGTATGCAAAACGACGTTCACCTGTTCGTTAAGGCCTGCCACGAGTGCGCGCAGAGAAAGGCGCCGGCGCAACCATATCGGGTACCGTTGCAATTGATACGGGTCTTCCGCGTAAACGAAATTGTCACCCTGGATATTTTGGGCCCGTTCGCCATCACCCCACGGGGTGACAAATATTTGCTGGTGGGTGTTGAGTACCTCACTCAGTGGCCTATGGCATGGCCGCTGGTGGACCAATTGGCGGGGTAGATTGCCGAGGCCTTCCTGCAGAGATATGTCCTCGATAAGTGTGCCCAGAGCACCTGCTCACCGATCAGGGCAAAAATGTTTCCTCCCATCTACTGAAAGAAGCATGTGACTCACTGGGTACGAAAAAGATTTGAATGTCCCCGTACCACCCGCAAACCGACGGGATGGTCGAGCACCTGCATAGGACGCTGACGTCTATGTTGTGCCAGCAGGTTAATTCCGCACAAACTGATTGGGACCTATACGTTCTGGCGGCTCTAGCCGCTTACAGGTTGGCCCCACACGCCTCGACGGGGTATTCGCCATTCTATTTAATGTACGGTCGAGAACCAGAGGCCCCGGCCCTGGACAGGTTGGGCGTGCAAGTAAAGGGGAGACCATCGGTAGTGCCTGCCCCCAGGCACTACCGATGATGCATCATCTATCCCAGAACGGCCTGTATTGGATGTGTCCGACGAACCTGTGGTGCAGCGACATGTGAACGCACCTCAGCAGTCTACTCCCTGTGTGTCTGCAGAACCGTCGCTATTGACACGGGAGAGGCTTTCTGGCAGGCTCTCTGACCGTGTGCCGGTTAGCCAGCCGCGACCTCGTGAGCCGCCCCGTCACACATGGGAGCGAGATGCAGTCATGCCGGCTGATGACCGCTGGCACGAGGGCGGGCACGCATCGAGGGCAGAACGCAGCCCCGTGCCAACAGGGGAGTGTTCCCCACCCTTGTCCCCCATCCATCCAGACAGGGGTGATGGACCGGCTGCGGGAACCTTCTCTTGTGGAAGGACTTTCCGTTAAAATTCGATTGAGGCGTTTTGTACTGTATCTGTTGTTGGGGGGACTTTGTATTTGTGTTGGGGGTTTTGCGGGAATGTTCGGCCATCCACTGATTGCGCGTTGCTGTGCTTAGCCAGGACGGCTAATTATTTATCACGGGGGGGGGG
>CM025637.2:410304-422789 GCA_014621495.2 Entosphenus tridentatus
CAAAAATCGTCCAAAATCGCGTGAAGTAATTTATGGACGGCCCCTTCACAATAATGAAACTATCCTACTCTCTAAACAAGTATTCATGTTATACTAATAATAAATATCCTTTATAATAGTATGCTTTTCCATATTTCACTATCATTAATAATGCTGCACTTATTCTAGCAATCAGTTATATTACCGTACTTATCCTATCTATGATATTCATTGCATAACCTATCCATACTCTTTGGTTCTTTCGGTAAAGTCCCGTAGGTAGAAATAAAACAAAATAAATCACGACGTTTCGGACGCAATACATGCGTTCATCTTCAGGTGAAAAAGGCCGATAGCCGCCATGTCTGCTGCGAGCAGCACGATGTCTGTTGCCTTGTGAAGAGAAGCTGTTACCAGCAAGAGTTTATATAAGTTTTGAGAACAAAGGTAGCCGAAGTAGTGTTAATGGGGTATTATAGTGTAAAGGTAATAAATAGCGTGACATGTTAAAGGAAATGCAAAATTAATGAGCTTCCGTAGCGCATAAGAGCTCCGATTAGCATGTAGGATTAGATATGTATTTTTATGAGAGAAGCATGTACAAGTTAAATAAAAAATTAGCAAGTTCATGTCAGTCTATGTGTAACAAAGAAAAGCATGTTAAAGTTAATGAGAAAAGCATGTAAAAGTAAATTAGCGAAATTAATGAGAATATCATGTTAAAGTCAATGAGAGATGAGAAAGTCGATGCAGTCATGCGGTGGTTGCATGTCCATGTGTTGCGTTCGAAACGTCGTGATTTATTGTGTATTTCTACCTACGTGACTTTACCGAAAGAATCAAAGAGTATGGATTCCTGCAGTCACGAAAGCTTCAAATCAATATTAAACCTATCCAGATTACAATTTACAATATTATCAATCTTTTCCAACACTCATTTATTCAATCTTGATTTGAAGCTTTCGTGACTACAGGAATCCATAGTTGTTAGTTCTTTCGGTAAAGTCACGTAGGTGTAAACTACGTTTATTCTATATGTTGTGTGTCTAACTAACTACACGGAGACGACTTCTGGAGGCAATGCGTTTATTTCAACAACTCTACGAACAGCGACTGTAATACGAAGGGGTACGGCCCCTTCAACCCGATAGCCTAAGGGAGGTACAGCCTCCCTTCTAGTGTGTCCTACACACCCCCGGCTACTCTACACTCAGGTCCCTTGCCACGGCCGCTAAGGGAGGCTAGACCGACCCGACCCTGCCAGGGTACGGGTCCCACCACCGGTCCTCTACAACCCGGCTCTGACAAGAGCCTTGGTTGAGGGTCCCCGGGTGCTGGTCTTGGATGTCTTCAGGCTTGAGTTGGCGAACACTGCCGGACCCGTTCAGAGGGCCGGCTTTTTATCCCCAGGTCGGGGCTTACCCCTCCCCTAATGACTCCCCCTCCAGAACCTTCTGTAAGGTCTTAAAGGGTCTTAAAATCGGTGGGCGGTCTCTATCCCCCCCAGCCCCCAGCCCTTGGGGGTCTGGGGTGTCAACCTCCAGTCACGGGCCACCAGAAAGGGGTTGACCGAAGGTAAAACCCCCACACACCTCGTTCTCTCACTCGGCTGCCCCCTGTCGACCCGTGAGCATGGTGGCAGATAAAGCGATCTACAGCGCCTTGATATGGCGCAACATATCCATATAATATGCAGTCCCCGGGTTACGGAAGGGTTAGGTTCCAGAAAATGATCTGTAACCAGAATTTTATCTATGTTGGAATCTTATCAATTTAGCCCCAAAATAAAATCCCATAGCCGAAAATGGCTCTTAACCTGGGGTGCTTCACGCAGCCCCTGTGGGTGCAAGATGACCGTTCTGGGGTTGCAAGACATGGGCAGATTTATAAGTTACATGAATTTAATACTTTAAATAAAATAAGATTTTCAAAGCACATTTTAAAAATAATTTAAATTAAGTAAATAATTTATTAATAATTTAGAATTTAAATAAACGTAATAATAAAAAATGAAAATAATCATTAGAAAATATGTCAAAATAGTAATTAAATGCAAAATTTACGAATAATAAAATTAATAACAAGTAAATAAAATAAATAATAAATGCTCCGGTCCCCCCCCTTTGTTAAATGGTGGACGTTAGGGGCAGGCGAGTGTGAGTAAATGCACAGCACGGAGTTGAGAGACACTCGGCGCATTGTGGACGTCCTGTGGGGAAGGGCGTGCTCGAGACGGCTCGTCCCCCCAGTGTCGGGTACACAATCCCAGTGCGGTTTGGATGAACTTATTTACTCGCACGAACGCCACCCACCCATGGTGCCTCGAATAAGGCAAGGGGAAAATAACTGCTGTTGAGAATTTTTTTTTATCAAATAACCCACGCTTGACAGAACCCTCCGTACACACGAGCTACAACATCAAAGTGAAGGAGTGTGCGTACGTCACTGAGAATGGACGTGAGGGGTCGTGACTGGCAACGCTGCCAAGGGGAATCCCCGCCGCTGATCACGCGGCGGGGATTCCCCTCGGCGTGTCCCTGGCGCCTGTGAACGACTCCGTGTGCGGGTGGGGGGCACAGTGGTGAGCGCTGCGCTGGGCTACGAACCCAGCGGACACGAGTTCGATTCCCGCTCGCGGACAAACACCGGTGACGATCATCTGAGTCGGTACTGGGCCTTCCCTAGGTCGACTAAACCTCAAATGAGTATTTGGTGCGTGGTGTAAACACAGCCACTAGGGAGACAAAGGAGGTCGGGCGTGGAGCTATCATCACAACCACCATCTCGTACTACTTATTGTGTTAATAGGTGCATGCTAACAGCACTGGTCCCAACAAGTCTATACAGGCTCTAAATGGTTCTCTGTATTTGGATTTCTCTGAAATGTATATTAGATGCCTTTGAATTGGCAAATAACTTTATTTGGTGTACTTGATTGTGCTCATTGCTGTGTTTTTACTTTCTGTGCTGTCTAATTGCGTTTCAGAGAGAGACAGAGATAATTATATAATTATATTAATACCCCCATCAAATGGAAATACTTCAAGTGCGGCTTTCTGGGTCGGGCTACGTGCTTAGCAACGTTCCCCTCTCGAGCGTTCGCAAGGCGCTGCCGCAGGCATTTGCAGGGGCGCGCCACTCGCAGCTCGACCGGTGAATCTGCGCTTGGACGACACGTGGCTGAGAGGAGACGAACAATGGATGCGTGAACACGCACACACATTTGTCTGTGATAAGTATGTCAAACAAAAACAATTTACAAGAAGCACGAATGAATAACATGGGCGGTGAAGCTGTGCGAGCAATGAACGATATTAGACTTGGCCAGACGTTGATCTCAGGTGGGGCGATTGGCAGTGCAATGTGCGAACCACTGCACCACCGCACCACCCTGCAAGTTGCAGATTTTCATCCAATAAACGGGATTAGGAAGTATCTAATGTTACGATTGTAAATACGTCGACACGAAGGTGTTCAACTAATGCTACAATTTAACACGTGGGCTTTCGCGACCAATATCACCACCCGACACAGCCAACTAGTAAATGTTGTCACGTAAACAGAACATGCCAATTCGTCACTAGTACAGCACACCAGTGTGTTGGAGAGCCGAGCCAAAACATTCACAATCTGAGTACGAGGTTTTTGCCAGTAATTACAACTAGTTTCATCAGGCGACAGACAGATTTGTGGACAAGTCCACCAGTTTCGTTCCTTATAGAGGTGTAGATATGGTTACCACGCTTCTGCGCTCTTGTGCCACGTGGGGGGCGGATTACTGAGGCATCGTACACTATGCATTATGCGAGCCCTTTGAACTTGTCCTTACTGTCTATTATGCGTATTAAAATAGCCATACCAGCGGTAATCCCAATTGCGTTTGATGAAACCAAGAAGTTGTTCTTACGTGTCCGTCGCTTAATTTGTGAACCACTAGTATCGTGTGTAGAGTGTAGTGTAGTGTGTAGTGTAGTGTGCAGTGTAGTGAATAGTGTAGTGTATAGTGGACGTAGAGTTGATTGTAAAGTGGAGTGTATAGTGTACTGTATAGTAGTCTATTGTATAGTGTAAATTGTGGAGTGTATAGTGGAGTTAATTTTAGTGAATAGTGTGTGGTGTATAGTGGTATTAAATATGTAGTGGGTTCACAAGCGACAAAGACGGTGTAGTCGAGGCACACTATTTATTATAATTTTACACTCGGCACAGGGCAACATATACAGCACTTGAAGGGGTAACGGCCCCTTCACCTGTACTGGACTGGGATACACCCCTAGGCTATCTGCATAACTGTTATGATCCAAAGGTCCTCCGCTAAGGGTGCTAGGGGAGGCTATCTGACCCGGCCCTGGTCAAGGCATAGGTCACGACACCCAGCCAGACAGACCCGGCTCCTAGAATAACATCGGCTCTGAGGCTCTGGGGCCACGCCACTGGCTTGCTCTGCTTGGTCCTGAGAAGGACAGCGAGTCAGAGGAGTTCCAGGGCCTATCTGCCCGGTCTTCAGTCTTCACTGGTTCTTCTCTCCTTAGCTGCCCAACACTGAACCACGAGCCCTCTCGCTCCCCGCCTTTTATACCAATTTGCCACCGAGAGGTGGTATCCGTTTGCGGACGTGGATGTGGACACCCCTGTGTGCTTGTCCGTTTCCCTCTCGTAACACCCCTACATCACCCCCCCCACCGCCGTACAGCCCGCAGATGTCCCGGCTGCAACAACATTTAACAATAAAGATGTAACAAAACCCAAAACCGTGTGTGCCTCATAACAACAACAACCTATGTCCCCCAATAAATAACCCAACCCCCTATACAAAAATGCACTATGTACACAATATACATTCCCCCTCCACCCTTCCAACCGGATTTACCCGCGGCCGCAGCAAGAAAGCGCACAACAGTTAAGTGGATACAGTGGCAGCGGAACAAGCGCAAAAGGAGCAACATTACAAAAACCGGCGCGTTTTGGTGCGTGTCCGTGTGGCGGGTCCATCACAGGGGGCAAAACCAGTCAGGCCGGTGGTGGGTGCAGTCAGTTCGGGCGCACGACCGTCCGGCTTCCTGGAAGAGCAACCGCTGTCCCCTCCGGGTGGGGTGAGCGGTTGAAAAGGTTATTTCGGTAAAGTCACGTAGATAGAAAGATACAATAACAAACAATATATATGGTGAATAAGAGTAAAAAAAGGTAAGTAATGATAATAAAAGCCACTAATGTAGACTGCAGTCTATAATGTCGACTTGTTCTTGTTGCTTAGTTTCGAACTTTTACCGAAGTAAAAAAAATGTCAGTTGTAACGTCCGTTTGCCCTGTTCTGTTGTCTGCTTTTTATGTCTCCCTCCCCTGCACCGGGGTTTTATTACATTTCATGGTTTATCTCCAACTGCCTTCTGGTATGGCTTGTGAGAGGCAGCAGGGTGAGGGGTGAGGGTGTTTTGTTACACCTTTTTTTGTGCCCCGTGCTACACCCTGATTTATTATTATTAAAAATATATTGGCGGAATTATTCTTTATATCAATTTTGTAAAAAGCCTATATATACAACACCATTGATGAATGGTCCACCTCGGAGGAAGGTTTTGGCAAGTCCTTTTGAAACGACAGAAGAAGAAAACTAAGATAAAATAAATATAGAAAGGATACAGAGTTGTTCGTGTTTAAAAACGCTGAAGTTTCGTCATGCGAGCATCAACATGAAACTCAACACAAGAATGTGAAATATTTTCTTCTGTTATTTATTTATAAAAAAAACTAATTCTGCTTTAAAAGACGCTTTGTACATTATATGGAAACCGTTTACTACTTATAGTGTGCATATGACAACAACAATAATTTACACTTATAAAGTTGCGAATTGCATCCGTCGGGTTCTGCCAGCAATGCACCCCGCATATGGAAAGCAGAAAATAGATAGAGCCTGCAGGGTAGATGGGCAGGGCTTGGCAGGGGCGATAAAGGGTGATTTAGCCACTCACTCACCCACTCACCTACTCACTTACTCAAGCACTCACTCAGCTACTAACCTATCCACACACTTACCCACTCATCCACCTCACTCCCAAACTCATTCACTCACTCACCAACAGGGTAAACGGGGTAAAGACCAGTTTAAAGGGGTGAATTTTAAAAACGAAACTTAAACAGCTCTAATCTTGATTTTAAGTTTTCGTGCGTGCAGGAATCCATACTCTTTGGTTATTTCGGTAAAGTCACGTAGGTAGAAAAAAGAATAGATCACGACGTTTCGATCACAACACAAGCAATCGTCATCAGTTGAGACAATAACAGCAAGAAAACTGGTGAAGTAGGCGAGAGAGCTGATGTGACAACAAGGTTATATAGGTATCGGCGGTAGGGGGGAGAGAGAAGGAGAGAGGGGGCGGGGCAGCAAGTAGGGCTGTGGAGCTGCGTGAGACACTGGGGGAGATTAGCATATCAATGTGAGATGGCCCAGCCACTGGAGGTGTGCCAATGACAACCCCCTAAGAGCAGGAGGTATACACGATGAGAGAGAGGCACAGAGAGAGATACACACACACAGAAAGTCGGAAATAACAGCTGACATAGGCAGGTAGGATGGAAACATTACGGTCAGTTAAGAGTTTACTTTACTTGACCAAGTAAAGTCTTAACTGACTGTGATGTTTCCATCCTACCTGCCTATGTCAGCGGTGGCTGGGCCTTCTCACATTGATATGCTAATCTCCCCTAGTGTCTCACGAACACTGTCCGAGACATGTCACTTAGTTTTCCCCAATGTAACTGCTACCACAGATACAGCTTAGTTTGTAGACGCCAAGTTATTGCATATCAGCGATCCTATCCTTCACAGATGGGATCAGATCACGAATTTTATGTACTGTGTTAAATCGAGCCTGGATCTTGTGTTTGCTCAAGATTTTGGAAAATTTTGGTGACCCCTGCTATGCATGGCAAAGTGATGGTTTTGATTGGGTCCTCAGAATGTTCTATGCCAACGGTTGGGGTGATAGCTTTACGGATTGTGTAGTCTGAATATCCATTCTTCTTGAGAGCTTGGTGTACGTGTTTCAGTTCATTGGCTCGTGATGATGGTCGGAGATGCATCGAGCTCTATGGTGTAGAGTTTTGATGAGGGGATTCTTCTGGGATGGATGGTGTGATTTAAACACATATTTAAAATATTTTTAAATATCATAACATAATAAAATAATTACAAAACATTTACGTAAATATGTGAATGTACGTTATTAGTTGTGATTAGCTAAACATGCGTGCTAAGTGTAATTAAGAAAGTGTGTAAAACATGTATAATTAATGTGTCTATGCAATGATGTGTTGTATGTACGTGTAATTGTGTTTGTGTGTGATATCATTGTGTAGGGATATTTGCGTGTGATTATGTGTGTGTTATATTGTGTTAGTGATTATGTGTGTGTGTGATTATTATGTAGTGCAATAATTATTGGCTCTGTCGTTGTCGAGGGGTATATTTCACCAATCGTGAAATATAAATGATTCTCTCTCTGATATTATTATTGTTGCTTTAACATTTGTGATTCAAACTTAAACATTTATGATTCTCGTTTTCACAATTACGTCTGTAATTATGTCAGGTATTGGCATTCAGATCTCACCGCAGGAGACAGTTCGTCATCACGACAATATGCATGAGTTTAGGAAAGAAGCACTCGGAAACCTGTTTTTAATCTAAGAAACTTTAATATGAACTTACTCTAATATCCAGAACTCTTATCAGCAGGAATTAATAGCAACGACAGTACCAATGCAAATATACCTACTCATCAATCCGTATTGAATGACATAAAAAAAAACAAGTATTGGATAATATTCACGATCACGTCATAAAAAAACTATAGGCAGACCCTAAAATAGCAATATTGGTACGGAATGCATGTCCCAAAATATGCGTATCAAATGGTTAGAAGCATAAACAATCGGATCTCACGACTACGTGATCAAACAATACTTACAGGATAACCCACAACAACAGGATCAATGTCAGCATACGTGTTTAAAAATGTTTTTGTATCCTTATCAAATGTTTTGAAGGCATCAACAAGCATATGCAAGATTATACGAATGCAAGAAAACAAACAGCTAAAATCAAAATGATCGTATTCATGCAGGCATATGGGTTCATAAACAAATGCTTATCAAATGGTTAAAACATCAACGATCGAATCTCACAATCACGTAATTAAAATAAAACAATAGGCCGTCTCATGGGAACGCAACCGTACACAATTCCCTAGTCATGGTGTGTGAGGCATGCAAGCTGAGATTATTTTTGGCCCACAACCTGTACAAGATATAGTTACAAACAGTGAGTGAGTGTGAAGTTCATGTTTCTTCTTCTTTCTTCTTTCTGAACAACACCTCAAGTCCCACAACGGAGTTGCAGCACGGCAGGCTTGGTCCACAGTTGCAGTGCGCTCTTGGCCCTGCTGCTCGCCGCCCATTCGCACCGTTGTCTGCATCGTGCTCGCTCCACGCTGCAGGGTGCTCGGGGCTCCAGAGTCGGCACGCTCGTGGTCAGCCGCTAGCTGCTGCGCTGCACGGCTTGCAGGTGATCTGCACGCCAGGCTCCATCGGCAGTTGCAATGCTCTGTGGCCACGCAGCTCCTCATTCCTTGTCAGCAGCTGCCTGCTTCGCGCGAGCACCCTTGGTGCCTCCCATCCCCTCCCTCGGGCGGTCTCCTGCTGTGCGCCGTTGTCTCACTGCTCCTCGCTCTCTCCAGAACTCATCAAGACTCTTATCATCAGAGTATCAGTCACTTAGTCAACGTAACTTTTTCAGCCAATAGCTTGGAAAACATTTAATGCATTCTCGTTATTAGTATATAACTCAAATCTCCACTTAACTTCTCACACATCTTAGCTTCTCACAACTGTTAGCTTAGTAAAGTACAACTTCTCGAAGTCCTTGACTCTGCAAGTAACTCAAAACCTCAGGGAAAACGTAGAATAACACTTTTAGAGATATTCAGAGTCTGTCAACGCAGAACTCAACACTTAGCAACATTCGAGCCTTTGCCTCTGCAAGACTCGATTTTGAGGACCCTACTTCGGAGTTTGGCTCTGAACGACTGACTTATATGATTTTCGTATGTTGTTAAATAGGAAGGTCTTCCCTAATACACATACAATGCCCAAAGGTCCTCCTCCTATCACGCCCCTTGCATTGATCTGGTCAGCCGAGTTGCCCTTTGTTCTGGCTGCCTGGACATCCTGACACCTGATGTCATAGCCCCTCAAACTCCCCTCCTACCCCCCTGAGGTCATCCCAAGATTGTGTGAGTGCAGATGTTCTTAATTGCCCCTGGTGTGTTGTTTATTGTGAAACGGCCTTCCCCCCTCTTTAGGTCGACTAATCCTTAATATGAATTCCTGCTGCAGCATGCAATGACAGCCACTGGGAAGACAAAGGCGGTTGGGCCGGCTCTGATTATACCCCTGGAATATGTATTGTGTATATCTTATGAATGATCTTTTAGTTCACTACAAAACTTACATAATTCGTTATCAAGTGTATATGCCGAACCCATATCTCATTGCACTTCAATATTGATAGGTGAATGTTAATAAAACATGCAACTAGTCGTATTCAAACCCTCCTGACTATTTGCTGTATTGTCATGTAACAATATATGCTATCACCAAAGTGATGATTAATGACAGGATTCTTAAGAATGTGCATATGCATGATGGCATTTGAACGTTTCAACTTCTCAGGCACCAGGGTTTGTTTAATTTAAAGAGTGAAACGGCAAGGGATATTCTCGTCTTTTTGCCCTGTACGTGCCCTCGGGTGGGCAGCGAGGTAAAGGTATTTTGCCATGGGTCCTCCATTGCTCTCTCGGAAATTCCCTGGGTTACTCCTTGCATCATCATTCAGTTGTACCTGCTTATCCCAGACCATATGGCGTAATAGTAATTGTTGATGAAAATATACGAAATCGTTACATTACACCTTTTGACCTGAGCAACATGATTTTATGACAGTGCATTATATCACATTAACGTATAACACCACGATGTTTGAAAATATTCCTATGAGGTGGTGGTCAATCCAATTGTACAACTTCTCCAAGCCGAGGCTTGTGGATAATTAACCATTCGGGCGAGGCAGCAGGGCGTGCTTCTTTGGCCTTTGTTGTCTCAAAGAGGAGTACGCAGGCCCCCGTGACTGCATTTTGTTTAGAACGCGCAAAATCTAGACATAGGAAGAAAAACAATTACGATAAAAATAGGCAATATCACTCTGGAAAAAAATATATACAATACAGACGAGACAGAGGACTTCAAATCGAGATACGCAGACTAAAGACACACATACTATATACACAAATTAACGTAACGTAGTATTCAGACGGGACACACAGGGCTTCATACAGAGACACAAAGACTAGAGACACAGATTCACGTACGGTATTTTACAGACGGGACATAGATTAATTTATACAAGCGGTGAGTGAGAGAGAGAGAGGGACAGACTCTCGTCCCGTGTGTGAGTGAGTGTCAGAGTGCGAGTGAGTAAGTGTGTGAGTGTGTGAGTGAGTGTGTGAGTGTGTGAGTGAGTGTGAATAACCCGCAGAGCCCAAGAGAGTGTCTCCGTGTTCAAGCAAGTGTTTAGAGTATAGTATCTCGATTATTTGGCTGCTATACATTTCCAACATGATGAGCCATTATGTTGAGCTATCATTTGTGATGGGCTATTAGATCAGTGGAGCATTACACCTGGTAAAATAAAAATTGTTTAGTTTTATTAGTATTTTATTTACAATAATGGTGAACGCCGATGGGCATCTGTGTTGCTGCGTGTGCATGCGTGTTGAGTAGCCGTGCGTGTGAATGTGAAACAACAACGCAGGTAAAGTAAGAGGTGCGTACGGCTGTGAATGATTGGGACGGGGATCTCCAGTCTCGGACAAGAATAGTGATAGACGGTGACATCGCCAGCAGTGGGTGATGGAGGCAGGTAGAGTTGGTGACAGATTCCCGCTGCTGGCAAATGGCTCAAGATTCTAGGATGGGTCACGGGAGGCTATAGACAAATTCCATCTGGGATGCCACAATGACATTCAAGCAACTCATCACGTTGGGGTAATTACACTGAGTTGGAGTTGCAGGACATCATGAGATATCTACAACTATACCAACTGTTTATTTTGCTTTACCAGGCAAGGCTCACTGAGAAATTGGCTCTTTATCAGAAACGACCTGGCCACAAATGATGACTTAACACGTGTAAATGTATTGCGGCCAACTACTCTAAAAACGTGATGTTGATTGTAAATGTGGAGGGAAAAACCGGAGGACCCGGATACATTTTCACATGAACCATGGACAGAGAGACGCAAACTTAAAAAAGCGTCAGGGTTTGGTTCAAACCCACCACCTCCTGTATACCAGGCGAGGGAGAGAACATCTTGCCACCAATTTGCTGTAGAAAGATGAGTTTATCTCTCGACACTCATCTCATGAATGAGCCAACGCAGCTAAGCCTCACCGATTTATATTAACAACAGCACTCGTTTTTTAAAATGTCAAGATGTGTACAGTAGCCATGTTCACCTTGAGGCTGCTGTTTGCACACCTAGGGGCGCGGGTTCACATTCCAGGCAGTGTCTCGTGATATCAGTGACGACAATGAAAACATGTTAAATATTTTACTTCCTTCTTCACCGTCGCTATAAGAGAGAGGTCCTGGTCCAAGGTCTCTGAGACACACAGCGATCGATCCGAGTGAAGCCATTGGTCATGGCGAGCGCGACTCCCAGTGAGAGTGTGGATAGTGAGCTGCGCTGCTCCATCTGCCTGGGCACGTTCGTCTTCCCCGCCACGTTGAGCTGCGGACACTCGTTCTGCCTCCGGTGCCTGGAGGCCGCCTGGGAGACGGCGAGCAGCTTCAGCTGCCCGCAGTGCCAAGCGACCTTCCCTGTACGACCCCAGCTGAGGAGGAACGTGGCCCTCGCCAACCTGGTGGAGCAGCTCAGAGTTGGAGACGGGATGCCCGCAGTCGTCGTGTGTGACCACTGCACTGACGGCCACACTCCTGCACTGAAGACCTGCCTGAGATGTGAGATGTCCTTCTGTGCGACACACTTGCAGCCTCATGTAGATAATCCCAGGTTAAGAGAACACGTCCTGGTGGCTCCTATCGCGAAAATGGAGGAGCGGCGTTGCCGGGAGCACAGCAGGGAGCTGGAATTCTACTGCACAGTAGACAGCAGCCTGGTCTGCGCTACCTGCACTAACGCAGGTGAACACAAAGGACACAAGGTCCTGACGCTGAAGAACGAGCACGAGACACGGAAGGTGAGGCTCTCAGAGCGAGACACCACAACATGAACGGTCCAATTATGTCACTGGGCTGCACAACATCTGATGAGAAAAACGTAATTGTGTGTTCACACAATTGTTTTGAATCTCTGTCTCTCTGCCTGGTTGGCTTTTAGGAAACACATACTCTTAGTTCTTTCGGTAAAGTCACGTAGGTAAAAAAT
>CM025637.2:430037-441652 GCA_014621495.2 Entosphenus tridentatus
GTGAGACACTGGCTATGTGTGAGATACTGGCTGTGTCTGAGACACTGACTGTGTGCGAGACACTGGCTGTGTCTGAGACACTGGCTGTGTCTGAGACACAGGCTGTATGTGAGACACTGGCTGTTTGTGAGACACTGGCTGTGTGTGAGACAGTCTGGCAAAACAACCCCCTACCTCCTTGTGTTGCCGGACGGGCAACGCTGTGTGGGCAGTGAAGTGGGGGGAGGGCCAATTCCGATTGGCCTTTCCCTTCATGGCGATTGTAACCAACACAGCGGCTAAATGGGGGCTCTGGATGGGTGCGAAGGGCTTGTTACCCCTCCACCTTAAATAACTTACCACTAAACCACGTCGAAAATAGGTTACAAAAAAAAGCTTGTGCCGTAGACCCCGGTGGGACAGGCGTCTATGAGGTCTCCTGGCCAAACCAAATTTGGCGAAGCCAGGAGACTGAATCTTTATCCTCAGGGCTCCTCCAGAAACAACAAAAAACCACTACGTGTGACCATGTGAAATGTTCGAACGCTCCCTGTGGAGGAGAGGCTGCCACTCCTCTGTTGGGAGCTAGACTGGTACCGTCTGGATCTCTGTGGTATTCAGGAGGTCCGGTGGACCGGCTCTGGCTCCTGCCACCATGAGGGGTGGACAGTCCTCTACTCGGGGCAGGAGACTGCCAAACAATGGGTGTGGCTCTTCTTCTGAATAAAAGAATGAAGGGGGTGTGGGAGCGTGGCGGTGAGGTGTGGGAAGCTGTAAGCCCCATCTACTTTGGGCTCGCCTTCCCATCAACCGAAGGCGAGGAGTGGTGGTCATGGTTACTTATGCCCCCACAGAAGACGAACATCCGTGGAGGGATGCAAGCAAGGCCGATTAGCCAGATGCCTTCTATGACCTCCTGTCACAGGTGCAAGCTAAAGTGGCCCCTCGGGATAGAGTCATCTTGTTGGGTCACTTCAATGCCCGAGTTGGTCAAGATGCTGGCACCTGGTCTGGAGTAATTAGAAGGCATGGGCCAGATCAGCTCAATAACAACGACAGGAGGCTGCAGAATTTTTGTTCAGCCCATGGGCTTGTTATTACCAACATGCTGTTCCGGAAACCGGCGCATCCACACCACATCATGGATGCATGCCGGGTCCAAGCAAGAACATCTGCTGGACTACATAGTAACGGAACAGCGGATGCGGGTCCATGTACTTGACACCAGGACCTACTGTGGAGCTGATCTGCCCTCTGACCATCGACTAGTCATCTGTAAGAAGCACCTGACATTCTTCCACTCCGGTGGTGGGTGTACACCCAGGACCGCATTCAAACCCTTAGTGTCATGGTCTCAGCTAGCTGATGAAAGTTGCAAGCGAGAATGTAATCATCACTTGCAGCTGGGGTTGGCATCGTCCCCCACTCCTCCTGATGTCGAGGGAAAAATGGGCTCGTGAAGCTGCAATGGCTGCGTTTGGTCCACGATCTAGACCTTCCCAGAAACCCTGGCTGACAGAGGAGGTGTTCAACCTGGCTGAGGAAAAGCTACAGGCCCACTCTCATTGGCTACAGCATCCCAGGTGGAGAATGAGGGGGCTTATCGCAGCCTTAGCTCGGAGATTTGGAGAGCCGTGAGGCGCTACAAGGATGGGTGGTGGTCGCTGGTTGCTGAGGAGATAAAGTCTGCCTCAGTGGCACGCGATGACAAATATCGCTCTTTAACTCCATCAAAAAAGTAACCTGCAGCGCCACACCTATCACCATCATTAGGGGAAAGAACGGTGATCCAATCTCCGACCCCCAGGAACAGGTTTGCAGATTTGCTGACCATTTGTGAGGTCCTGGGGGAGGGGAAATCCCTTAGCTAAGAAAACAACGTGGGACAAGGTGGGGATGACCCTGCTGAGGCTGCGGTGCCTCAAATATTGGAGGAGGAAGTCGCCCCCTGTGAGTGGCTGGCTGAGGAGCCATCTGTTGAAGAAGTACTGAAGGCGATACAGAGTCTGAGACCAGGAAAGGCACCGGGCAGAGATGATCTCCCAAGCAAAATTCTGAGGGAGCGTGGAATTTGTGCACAGGCTGCCCGACATGACATCATAACAACAGTCTGGACCGCTGGACAGGTTCCGCAGGATTGGAAGGATGCCCTTGTGATCCCCCTCTTTAAGAAGGGGGACCTCACAGACTGTAACAACTACAGGGGCATCTAGCTCCTCAGTGTGCCAGGAAGGGTCCTGGCAAGGATTATTCAACAACGCCTTGCTAGGCACGCTTAGGAGAGGCTTGCGGAGCCCCAATGCGGTTTCAGGTAGGGGCGGTCTGGCACAGATGCCATATTTTCTGTCCGTCTGCTAAAGCAGAGGTGTAGGGAATTCCAACAAGACCTACATCTCTGCTTTATTGACCTGGTCAAGGCCTATGATACCGTCAGTAGACCTGGGCTCTGGGTTGTTCTTCGTACTCTCGGAGTCCCTGACCCTCTGCTCATGATCATTAAGGACCTTCATGATGGTGAGCGGGCCCGGGTAAAGCTACGTGGCCGGGAGAACACCTTGGGGTGCGACAGGGATGTCCTTTGGCTCCCACATTATTTAACATTTATTTTGACCAAGTAGTGTGTAATGCCTTCAATAGCTGTACCTGAGGAATTTCCACTTGGTAAAGACACAATGGGAGGCTGATCGATGCCCGGGTACGGTCAAGGAATGGCTCCCTATTGCTCAACCACGTTATGTATGCCAATGATCTGGTAATTGCTGCTCACTCAGAGGAGGAGTTGGAGGTGCTGCTGCTGAACCTGGAGCTCCCCATATTTTCTGTCCGTCTGCTAAAGAGGTGGCAAGCTGATGGTAAGGCCTTACCATCAGCCCTACCAAAACTAAGCACCTGCCAGGGTATTTTGTACCATTGGACACTCCACCCCAACAACTCCCAATTGGTGATAGGGCAGTTGTGGAGATAGTGGAGAGTTTCCCATTCGTTGGCAGTGTTGTCATGACCGGCTCCGGTTTAACAGCAGAGGTCTCACTCTGAATCAGTCGGGTGGCAATATCTTTTCATCGGTTGCGTAACGCTGTGTTGAAGCTGCCTGGTCTGTCGCTCCGCACGAAGCTTCAGGTCTTCTCGTCCACGGTCTCTCCCTCCCTTCTCTACGCTTGCGAAACGTGGACCCCCCTAATGGAGCATCTTCGCCGGTTAGAAACATTTCGGCTGGCCTGCCTACGATCCATCCTGGGTTTAACCAGGCTCGATTGTGTGAGGAGCTCACAAATCTTTGAAAGATGTGGACAAAGTCCGATTGGTGAGCTCCTGGGCTGGCAAGGCTGCGCTGGCTGGGTCATGTAGCCCGCATGCCCAGCCACCACATGCCTAAACAGCTTTTGTTCGGCCGGATTGAGGTGACTAAACGAGCTGGGCACGGGCTAGAGAAGAGATGGAGTGATGTGGTACAAGAGGGCGTGGAGCTGAGTGGACTTGCCGATGACTGGTTCCAGCGATGTCAAGATCGGCCACTGTGGAGGAGGCTCGTGAAGGACGCTACTGAGCAGTTGGAGTCAGTCGCCCTCCAATAACAACGGAGGGCGGAGGAGCGACGCTCACAACAACGAGCGGAGCGCCGGGTGGCTAAAGCACAGCAAGTTGGCACAGTAAGGGGCACAGGTTGTGCATCAGCCAGTCATCTCAGTCTGTCGACCCGTGGCACATGGGTCTGCCCTGCGACCTCCTGCCCGCGGGCCTTCGACACTTCACGTGGCCTCAACGTGCACATAGCCTGGCACAAGCGTCGTGGTGACGTCACCACCACTTACTGGAGAATGGCGGTTGTTGTTATTGTGAGACACTGGCTGTGTGTGAGACACTGGCTGTGTGTGAGGCGCGGTCTGTGTGTGCCATGGATGCTGATTGTTCGTTCCAATGCTGTGGTTATTCGAGGCTTGTGTGATGCTGTTGGTGGTTGTCCCAGGAGAGAGATCCCAAAGGAATCTGCACCCCCTCCTCCCACTTCACTGGACGCCACCACGATCCGCTCCCTTGAAAGAGTCGTGAACAGATTCCTCCCTTTCGCTTGTGAGTTCCTCAGTATTGCACGCGCGTGTCCTGCTGTGTTGCACTGCACTTCTGTGCTCCCCACCTTCATGATCTTTTCATTTAATTTTACCAGGTAAGGAACCCAATGAACCATGTCGCTCCTTTTCGGACCTGACTATCACAAATGACAGCTCTAAGAAGTGGCTCATCACGTGGATATTTATAGCAGCAGCCATATCCACTGAATGCATATTGGTTCTAAATGTGGAGGGAAAAACGCGGGGAGCCAGGGAAAAATCCACGCCACCACGGGGAGAGAGATGCAAACCCTGAAAGAGAGCGACATGGATCAGTGGGCTCTACCTGGTGAAATGAAATTAGTTTAACAGTTTCAATATTCCACTAAACCCTACTTCTGTGTACTGGGGGAAGTGCTGTTAGCGAGCACCAGCACCTATAAAAGCCGACACGGCACATGAGCAGGTGGGTGGCCAGCACCATGCCCGGCCGCCTTTGCCTCCCTCGTGTAAAATGTTTACACATCACACCAGCAGAGGGCAGCACAGCATAAACCATTGTTGTACAGCCCCCCTAATCTTCTACGTTCACGATCCCCACCATCGCCAAGGTGCATTGACGAGAGAGGTGAAGTATGGTCAAATAAGGCTGTGGTGGCTATTGTACAGGTGTCATGTTTGTCGAGAGACGCTGCTACTACTGCACTCACCCATGATTATATTAGTGTAGTACTATTATTAATACTTATTTCATTCACTTATTATTATTCACTAATGTGTACACAAATACTGTGTGTGTTGACTCTTCTCTACGCACGGCCCGCTCACACTCCCCACTCCTGCGCACCGCTGGTTGGCGGCGCGCACGGAGGCTACCCTTGGACCGCCACGTGGCCGACGGCGTTCTGAAGGCGCGAGACGTGGTCCCGCTTCCAGATTTCCCACACTGACCTGGAGCCTCTTCCTGCTTCCCCTTATATCCCTCTCACGCAGAGCCAAGCCCCGCCTCTAGCCACGCCCCTTCCAGAACCCTTTAGCTCTGCCCTTAAACTTTGGCCCAAATGAACCCACTTATTTTGATTGGCTTATGACTGATGCAGCGGATCCTATCCAGCTGCTCGGCGACCGTCGGTGTACTCTCTTATTACATCACCCCCCCCCCCCCCCTGGTGTTAAAGCCTAGCCATACCGGCTAGAAACGAGGTAATTCAGGTAATTACAGAGAGACACCGTGAATCATTAACAGAAAAATAAGAAGTGGATGCATAACGACGCAACACGCGAAACAGCAAGTAAGAAAAAAACATCAACGAAATAGAATTGATTTGGAACAGGTACGAGACGCCGGACCATTTCCGGCATTAGCACCAGGTCCCGCTGGCTGCGATACAGCGGGAGGCTCAAGTGCGGAGGGCTCGGCGTCTGCTGTAGCGGGTGAAGGGCCGGCCGGAGCAGGGTCATCAGCAACAGAAGGAGTCCTCAGGGCCCTCGCGTCTGTGGGAGGCAAAACAGGCTCCTTCGGGGGATCAACCGGCATATGGGGTGGCACGTCGGATGCATCAGTCACCAGCAATGTACTCTTTGGGGATGACGGATCGATGCGCGGGGGTAAGAAGGTTTTCAACCGGGACGTATGGACGTACCAACAGCGCGGACCAGCCCGGATATGCACATATTGAGGATGTCGAATTTCTATCAACTCCACAGGCCCCCGCAACGGCCTGTGCAATTTGTCCACCGGCACCTTGGGGGCAATGAAGCCAGTCTCAGTCGCCCACAGACCACGGCATGTCGCGATGCGTCCGGTGAGCACACCGCTTGTTACGCGCCTGGGTCTTGGCCATGCTGACCCGTGCTGCCTCCCATGCTTTTGCCACACGGCATACAGAGTCGCGGATATGTTCGGGACGGGTCTGTTTGGGCCCTTTCGTGGGCATTCCCAGCTGCACGCCAATCAGTGGTACATTCTCTCGTCCATACATGAGAAAAAACGGCGAGTACCTGGTGGAAGCATGTGGGGCCATACAGTAGGCAGAGAGCACGTTAGGAACGTGTAAGTCCCAATCGGCCTCACTCACAGTGTGGCAGAGCATGGCGGACAAGGTATGGTTCAATCGCTCGACCATCCCGTCCATTTGCGGATGGTAAGGCGAAGTCTGTATCTTCTTAGTGCCCAACGCATCACACACATCATGTAGCAATTTCGACGAAAAATTCCGACCGTGATCCGTAAGCAATTCTTCCGGTGCGCCTTTGTCCATCACATAACCGTTCAAAAATGCTCCCGTAATGGAAGACGCCTATTGATCGGGCAAAGCCCAAGCCATTGGCAATCTTGAAAAATATTCCACCCCCACCAACAGGAAATTATTGCCTCGGGCCGTGGGAGGAAAAGGCCCAAGGATATCAAGGGCCACTAGCTCGTTATTCCATGTAACCTGAATAGATTTCAAGGGTGGAACATATTTCTGGCGAGGTGGTTTCCGTTGAGCGCATTCGAGGTAGGCACGGATAGCATTAGCGACATCGGCTGTCATACCAGGCCAAAAATAATCTCTCTGTAGCGTTAATAAGGTTTTCTGCATACCCAGGTGTAACAATTTCTCAGCATGCAACACCCAAATCAATTCGTTTCGGAGCGCGACGGGAACCACCACACGCCAACGTTCCAACAAATTGTCTCTCCACATCAGCAGACAGTCTTGAAAAGCCACCTGCGGCGAGCCGTCCCCCGCCGAGGACATATGCGACCCGCAACGAAACTAACGAGTCATCCAGTAATTGCTCGCGCACCTATACCGAGCGCAGTGCAACACACCATCAGCCGGCCCCGGTCTGGCATGCTCCGCGGAATCAGCCACCGTGGAAATGAGGCAGAGGGGACTGAGGGGGACGTGTGCAATGATGAGTGCCTGATGCACACGCGCAGGGGAGCCCTTGAGCCTATCTGTAGAGTGCATCCACATTACTATGCCGAGAACCCTTATGGCAATTGACCTCAAAGGATAATTCCTGTAACGTCTCAAGCCATCGAGACAGCTGGCCAGATGGCTGTTAGATTTTCAGGGAATACTGGAGGGCAGCATGATCAGTGCGCACAACACATTTTCTGCCCTACAGGTAAGGTAGATATTGGAGTACGAAGTGAACGATCGCCAATAGTTCCCTCCTCGTCACACAGTAGCAGCTCTCAGCGGGAGAAAGGACATGGCTACCATACGCAACAACCCTCTCCACGCCATTCTTGAACTGAGACAAGACGGTGCCAATGCCTTTATCGCTGGCATCAGTGTCCAGGATAATCGACAAGGAAAAATCAAGGTAATCAAGCGTCGGCACGGTCACCAAGCAATCACGAAGGGCCCTGAATGCCTCATCCTCCTCCGTTCCTCATTGAAATCTCTGATTCTTTGCTATAAGGACGTGCAGAGGCTTGGCGATGGTAGCAAAATGTGGAACGAAACGACGGGGGTAGGAAGCGAACCCGACAAAACTACGGACGTCCTCCATGGAAGTTGGGGTCAGCCAGTCACGAACACAAGAAGTTTTGTCCGGATCCGTGGCGATACCGTCGGAGCTAACAATGTGCCCTAAGTACCGCACGGATCGTTGCAAAATATGACATTTGTTAGGCTTAAATTTGAGATTAGCGGAACGCATCCTGTCGAAAATAGCCTTCAATCGCCGAAGGTGATCCTCGAACTTACGACTGAACACAATAATGTCATCCAAGTATATGAGACAAGTGACCCATTGCAACCCAGCTAAAACCAGCTCCATCAAGCGTTGGAATGTGACGGGAGCGGAATTCACACCCTTGGCAAGACAGTTAAATTGGAAAAGTCCTTGAGGCGTACGGAATGCAGTTTTTGGCTTTGAAGACTCGTCCAGTGGCAGCTGCCAGAAACTGAAAAACAGATCGAGCCTAGAAAAGTATTGCGCCCCCGACAAAGCATCGAGGGAATCATCCATCCGTGGCAGAGGGTATCCATCCGCCACGGAAACCTTATTAAGCTTATAAAAATCAACACAAAACCTGAGGTTGCCATCCTTTTTCTTAACAAGAACCACAGGTGTTCTACAGGGGCTATTAGATGGAGAGATTATGTCAGCGGCCAGCATCTCATCCACCGCACACCGCATACGGCCGCTCTCTGTGGGGCTCAACCGGTGGGAATTAAGTCATATAGGACTCGCCTCCCCGGTATCAATGTGGTGGAACAAGAGCAATGTGCAACCCAAATCAAAGTCATCTTTGCTAAACACGTTAGCATAGTCGGATAGCAGCGCCAGTAGTGCACCGCGTTGACCACCGGCCAATGCCGAATTCTCCTGGCACAAATCCGCGATCCAACGATTATCGGACAACGATTTGGAATGAGTCGCCCTCACCAATTTTCCAGTTAGGCTCTCATCGTGGTCTGTAAAGGCAGTCGTGGCATGAGCCAAGACCATACTGGCCGGGACCAAAACACCTTCTGGACCCCCATTTAAACCTGCAAAAACGGGGCCTGACTGGCACGGATAATCGTTTGGGCCCCTACAAGAGCAACACTCTTGGTAGCAGTGTTCGACGGGGACAAAAGTACGCCCGCCACCGCATCTGCTTCACCGAATCATTTACGATATCGTAATGGAACGAGCATTTGGGAGCCCAAAGGAATTTCCACAGTAACATCTGCAAGTGCCTGCACTGTCGCGCATGGCGGAGGACGACAGCGGGGACGGCAAAAAAAACATCTTACGACCTGCTGGCAACTCTAGACATCCCTGATCGACAAGGATCTTAACAGGCATCTTAAGAAGAAAGTCGGTGCCTAATAAGCAGGGCACCGCCAAGGACCTGCAAATCAAAACCGTCTCCGATGCAGCAACATTCCCAATGGCAATATGGGCATCCGACGATGCCCATACTACCCCCGTTGACAGCAATACACGCATCAAATGTTGGCCGTACCCATGAGGTAGGAATAGAAAGGAATTGGAAAATCACGTCGGACATAATAGTGGCAGACACCTCAGTGTCCACCAACATGCGAACATCTACCCCCTGTATAGAACCCGGCACTGTGGAGGATCCAGTCGCCACGGCCACAACGCGTCGTGCCAATTTACTCCATTGTGTTATCGACAGCGGCGAACCCCCAACGTGATCGTTTGAATCGCGAAGCAATGGATTACTACGCGCGTCAAAAGATGAGTGAGATGCCAATTGATGCCGGGTGTCTGGTGCGTGCCGACTTGCCTGGCCGGGGTTGTGGTCTGTCAATGGAGGAGGCGGCACCAGAGCTGGAGCCCCGGGAGGCAGTGGAGGACCAGAGCGACTCCAGCAGTCCTGTGCAAAATGGTCCAAGTGGCCACACTTGACACATGTCACCGCGGCCCGTCGAGTGGCTCCGTCGTCAGCCCCGCGCCACTTGTAGAACCCCTCACGACGCGAGTCTGGCGTCCGCCGCAGCTCTCAGTGAGGAGCAGCGGCAGCCAGGTCTCCGATCGTCCCGTTGTCCGGAATGTGGATGACTTTAGATGGCGCCCATCCCTTGGGTTCACTATCTCCCGTCCAGGCAGCCATCAGCACCCAATGATGTAAGTTGTCCTTGGCGTCGAGGCACCTAGCGGCCCATCGGGATGTCAGCAGCTCATGACCGCACACCGGCAATGTAATGCCCATCTCTTTTGCCAGTTTAAGCATCTTGCCCAAGATGAGAGGGTCGAGCACATCAGGTCTGGCATCGGGGTAAGCAGCCATCGCAAGCGTCAACAGAGCCCCCTGGTAGGCAAGGAGAGATTCATTACTCCCTCGTCAACAATTCATAAACTTCCGCTGAGTGTCTGAAGAAGGCTCATAAACTTCCGCCATCTCGGCAAATGCGCCCTACAATGTCTTCTTCTTGTCAGAGGGAATAGAGCGGAACACCGCTAACGACATGTCGTCGAGAAGGGTAGGTAGGGCACTCAAAGCCTCTTCTGTCCACCGTACCGAACGAAACGCGGACTCGAACTTCCATATAAAAGCACTACAGTCGCCGCCCGTGACGAATTCCTTGATGTGGGGAAGACGATGACTGCGCCCCGCACCGCTGTCACTGGAGGACTCCATCCCGCCCGGTAGCGAGCCGCGTGGCTCCGGCGAAATTGCGGGCTCAGACTGCGCCTTCGCAGCTGCGCCCAAGATGGTGGCCTCCTGCCACGTGGCACCCTCCCCGGTGGTAATGGCGGACGGCCCCTCTGCGGGTGTAATGGCGGCCGTAAATTGCACGAGGGGACCCTCCAAGGCCCCCAGAAGGAACCCTGCACGTCCCCACTCGGCAGCATGTCCTGTGGCTGTCCCAGCGACCCAGATGATGCGACCAGCATCACGGAGAGAGTCGATCTGCTCAGTAACATGCCGCCAGCCGTCGTCGCCCTTGGAGATGAAGACAGCTCTGGTCCGACGTCCTTCCTCGGCGCCATGGTCGAGCCAGCTGTGGTTACAGTAATCGGGTCCACAGCACCCGGGGTAGGTAGGTCTTGAGTGAGCGAGTCGTAATCGTCGTCAGAAGACGGTGCAGGCGGGTTCTTTTTCTTGAGATACTTGGACATCGTTGCGGTACATCGCGTTGTCCGGCTCTAAGAATTACTTCTGACTCCAGTTGCAATTAACCACTTCGACGACGAATTATGACTTGTGTCTTTCTTTATTTATTTCTGTGTTGGCTGTACAGCTCCACGCTCCTTCTCGAAAAATAACTGTCCCGTTCTTCTCTGCGCGGCGTGTGTTGACTCTTCTCCGCACACGGCTCGTCTCTGCGCGGCGTGTGTTGACTCTTTTTCGCACACGGCCCGCTCACACTCCCTCCTCCTGCACACCACTGGTTGGCGGCGCGCATGGAGGCTACCCTCGGACCGCCACGAGGCCACTGGCATTCCGAAGGCGTGAGACGTGGTCCCGTTTCGAGATTTCCCACGCTGCCCTCGAGCCTCTTCCTGCTTCTCCTTATATCCCTCCCATGTGGAGCCAAGCCCAGCCTCTAGCCACGCCCCTTCCAGAACCTTCCCGATGTTTCCCCCCAAGCACCCTTGAGCTCCGCCATTGAACTTTGGCCCAGATGAACCCTTTTAATTTGATTTGATTTTGGCTGATGCAGCGGAGCCTATCCAGCCAATCGGCGACCATCTGTGTACTCTCTTTTTACACTAGTATGTGTACACAAATACTAATGAATATTAGTATGTGTACACTAATACTAACGAATACTAGTATATATACACAAATACGAACGAATGTTAGCATATGTACACACGAAAACTAACGAAGAATAGTATGTGTACACAGATACTAGCAAATACTAGTACAGGTAGTCCCCAAATTACGATGGAGATGCGTTACGACGACCTAGCCTACTCAGGAGTCTTAAAGAATGGTGATAATTTAGCAAAACATAGCATTTACAGTACTGTATTCATTATATACTCTATGTATTTATTAATTACAATACCGTATTGCACAGTTTTTTCAGGAAACAATCCTATCTGCTATAAAAACGTTTAACTTGCATTGAACGTATCGTATCGTGGTAACCCTAAAATGAAATCGCTAAATATACG
>CM025637.2:458317-471355 GCA_014621495.2 Entosphenus tridentatus
TGTATTGTGTAGTGTATAGTGGAGTTATAGTGGATGTATAGTGTAGTATATAGTGGAATGTATATTGTACTGTATAGTAGTGTATAGTGCAGTGTATAGTGTTTGGTCTACATTGGAGTCTATAGTGTAGTGTATATTGTGTGGTGTATAGTGCGTGGTGTATAGTGTTAATAAATACATTGGTTTGATGAAACAAAGTAGTTGTACTTACGTGCCCGTGCTTAATTTTTTTTCAATTATTTACTTTCTAAATAAATCTGCCCATGTCTAGCACCCCCAAGAATGTGCATCTGTACCCACAGGGGGTGCGTGATGCACCCCAGGTTAAGAACCAATGACCTATTTCCGGCTATGGGATTTTATCTTGATTTTGGGGCTAAATTGTTCAAATTCCGAGAGAGAAAATTCGAGTTACATTCTCTGGAACCTAACCCTTCTGAAACCTGGGGAATGACTGTACTATAGATGAATAAACTTAGTGTTGGAAATGTTAGCTAGCATAAGCATAGCATTGCAAATTGCAGTCTGGATAAGTTACGTAATGAATATCATAGATGGGATAAGTATGGTAAAATAACTGATAGCTTGAATAAGTGCAGCATTATTAATGATAGTCAAATTAGGAAAATCATAGTATTATAAAGGGTAGGTACGATTAGTATAACATTAATTATTGCTTAGATAATAATAAGGAATTTTGGTTGTTAAAAACACGTACATACATAATGGCGAAAGTCATGCAGTGTAGCCAAGGAAAACTAAGCAGGAGTGCTACCCACAACTTTTATTTCATCTTTTATTGATGACCGCCACCCCTCTGTGTCCTCGATAACGGTCACGGCCAGGAAAGATCGAGGCACAGTGGGCACGGGTCACACGTGCCTCTCTCTCTCTCTTCACGTGGTCGTGTGGATTTTTTTAGGGGTTTTTGTGTATCTCTATGTGTCCCTATGTATCTCTAAGTGCCCCTATATATATGTGTCTCTATGTGTCACTGGGTCTAATATCTCTATGGGTCTATATGTTTCGATTTAAAGCTTTCGTGACTGCAGGAATTCATCTTCTTGGTTCTTTCGGTAAAGTCGAGGCGACAGCGTCTGACGCTGTCGCCTCGACAGACCTGGTTTCACCTGAAGACGGCTGCTTGCGTTGTGGCCGAAACGTCGTGAGAACTATTTTATTATGTTTTATTATTTTTATTATTTTATTACTTTTCTTCTACGTGACTTTACCGAAAGAACCAAGAAGCGGGGTCTATATGTATCTAGTTGGGTCTCTATGTATATTTGGCTGTTGCTATGCATTTCCACACGGTGACTTCTTTGTGCTATCATTTGTGGTGTCCAGGTCGTTTCTGAAAACAAGAGCTAAATAGCTCATTGGGGCATTACCTGTAAAAAAATAAATAGTTGTTCTGTACATTTTTTGCCTGGGGTACGGCTGGGTAGCTCTGTGCAATGTTTAAAGCTGTTGTTTAAAGGGGTAACTTTCACACCTCCATCACGTGACACAACACCACTCCAGTCGTCTTATGCATACTGAAGTTCAACGCTGCAGGCGTGGTCCAGATGTTTTGTCACCCCCATCCTCCCTCCCCCCCAATTAAAATTGCTTAAAATGTAATATTTATTTAAAGTAAGGTTTAATAAAACAGAAATTAATATACAAAATAATAAAAAGTGTTCGGGATCAATTAATTGGGGGGGGGGGGGGGGTAGTCACAGACATCTGGACCACCCCTGTGCCAGGCACGAAATGGGATGGCCCCCGCAATGTTGACAGCAATGGTTCTCAACCTTTGTTGGCCACTGCTGCGCCCCCCTTGTTGAATTTAGTTTCAACCGAGTACCGCCCTTGCCTGACCCAACATGGTTCTTAGAAATAAATGGATGAAGAATGAACGTCAATATTTTAACCAATTGTCAATTGTGTGAGGTATCCTAACTCGCCAGTAACTGCAAGCGAATACAATCAATCCCCGTATTAGTTTTGTTATTGGCAACTTGTTTGGAATAACAATTGCTGAATGGTCCACCTCGAAAGAAGGTTTTGGAGAGACCTTTTGGAACGACAGAAAAATAAAAAACTAAGATAACAAATAAATATATAAAGGATACAGCGTTGTTTGTTTTTAAAAACGCAGAAGTTTCGTCACGCGAGTGTCAAAATGAAACTCAAAACAAGAAGCTGAATTTTTTTCTTCTGCTATTTATTTATATATAAGCAATTCCTGCTGCAAAGACGCTTTGTACATTATAGGGACACTACTTACTACTTATCGTGTGCATATGACAATAACTACAACAATAATTTACACTTAGAGAGTTGCGAATTGCATCTGTAGGGTCCCGCCACCAATGCACCGCGCGTATGGAAAGCAGAAAATAGAGCCTGCAGGGTAAACGGGCAGGGCTTGGCAGGGGGGTGGGGGGGTAAAGGGTGATTTACCCACTGAGCCACTCACTCACCTACTCACTCACCCACCCATTCATAAAATTACCTACGCACCCACCCACCAACCCAGTCACTCACCCACCTAATTACTCACTCACCAACTTACCCACTCACTCACGCACTCAATCAGCTACTCACCCATCCACACACTTACCCACTCACCCACCTCACTCACCAACCAACCTCACTTACAAACGAATTCCCTCACTCACTCACCAACAGGGCAAACGGGATGAAGACCAGTTTAAAGAGGTGAGTTTTCAAAACGGAAAAAAACAGCTCTAACGATTCAGATTGTCTGATACGTAAAGACAAAGCGGTGTTTCAGTCTTGGGAGCTGTACAGTGCAGGCAACAGCCCCATCACCCATTCACCCACTCATGCAACCATTCACTCACTCATTCACCCACTCATCCACCCACTCAATCAACCACACACTCCCCCACCAACTCATTCACCCACTCACCTACCCACCCACCCACTCACCCACCCACTCACCCTCTCACCCACCCACTCATCCACTCATCCACCCACGCACCCACTCATCCACCCACTCACCCACTCACTCACCCACCCACCCACTCACTCACCCACCCACCCACCCAATCACCCACCCAAGCACCCACTCAGGCACCCGCCCAAGCACCCACGCACCCACACATCCACTCACGCACCCACTCACTCACCCACCCACTCACGCACTCACTCACTCACTCACCCACCCACTCACTCACTCACTCACCCACCCACTCACACACCAACCCACCCACCCACTCACTCACTCACCCACCCACCGAATAACCCACGCACCCACCCACTCATTCACCAATCCACCCACCCACGCACCCACCTCCACTCACTCACCCACTCACCCACTCACTCACTCACCCACTCACCCACACACTCACTCACCCACTCACTCACCCACCCACCCACCCACGCAATCAACACACGACCTCGGAGTCCTTAGAAAGCGGCTACCCGTAGGCCTCGGGGGTCTCGTTGATTTATGAGCTGAGATCGGTCCCTGTAGACCAGGGGTGTCCAAACTTTTTGCAAAGAGGGCCAAATTTGATAAAGTTGTAGTGGTGGTAAGCGCCGGCGTGTAGCGAGTCATCGCGGGGCGGGTGCTCACATCACGGTCCGCATGTGGGTGCTTACATTGCGGTCCGCATTAGCCCCGCCTTATATAGGGCGGCGCGCGGGAGCGCTCGAGGCAGTTTACACCAGCGAAGACCGAAGACAAAGAAGCTGCCTAGGACCCCGGGACCCCTAGCCCCGCTGCCCTTATCAGGGCCGGGTCTCTGTGTGGCCCGGTGTTGAGACCCTGGGTACCCATCAGCCCGACATCCTTATCAGGGCCGGGTTGATGGGCCAGTGGTCGGGTAGCCGGTGTAGGCTCAGAATAGTATAGCCGGTGTAGGCTCAGAATAGTATAGCCGGTGTAGGCTCAGAATAGTGTAGCCGGTGTAGGCTCAGAACAGTATAGCCGGTGTAGGCTCAGAACAGTATAGCCGGTGTGGGCTGAGAACAGTATAGCCGGTGTAGGCTCAGAACAGAATAGCCGGTGTAGGCTCAGAACAGTATAGCCGGTGTAGGCTCAGAACAGTATAGCCAGTGTAGGCTCGGGATAGTGACGGTGTATACAGCCTTGTGTAGCCTGTATGGTGTCAGCGTTACGTGAAGATAACAATAAAGAGAAGTGCTGCCCCTTCACTCGTCTCCTGCCGGATTACTACATTACAACTGGTGTCAGAAGTGAAACAGTCTTCCCGGCATGGATACCAGGAAGACTGTGCGTACTCACGATCGCGAACAGGAGGACGACCAGGAGGGGCTGGCTCACCAAGCTGCGGGGGGAGAGGCAGAGGGGATGCCGACGCCGCAGCTCCCGTCGCAAATGGCCGACACGCCGCTCCACTCTCAAGATGGGCTCCGGGACGCGCACTCCCGCCTGGCCGAGTTGCTGCTTGCCGCTGCCTCCATTTTGGCGGAGATCACGGCTTCGGGAGGAGATGGAATCGCCGGGAGGGAGGAGAATTGGCGCCAAACGCCGGCTCGCCCCAGCACCGCTCCACGCGCCACGGATTGGCGCCAAAATCTTCTTCCCGCCACGGACACTGAAATTGGCGCCAATTTCCCGCCTGGGTTGTCGATTGGCGGGAACCAGGAGCACCACGTGGCTGACGACTTCCACGGGCCGCCTTCCGCCTCATCGGCGCACGCCGGGCATTGCCGTGACCAGCCCATGGAAGGGCCCACGGTTGCCAGGAGTGAGGGTGCTGCAGGGGGCCTTCTGCTATCAGAGGAAGAGCAGGCACTTCATCAGCGGCTACCGCCATTGACGGTCTTCCAAGCCGAGGGAGGTGATTAGGGAGTCTTCCAACGGAGGTTCCTCGCTCATCAGGAGATGTCGGGGTGGTCCGACGCCACGGCGCTGCGGGCGCTTCTGGCGACTCTGGACGACGACGCTCTCGCCACCTTCCGGTCGACTCCGAGGGCCGGGCGCTCTACGCTACAGGCCGCTCTCCGTCTTATGGCCAGGGTCTATGGACCACCGTCGGCCTGCCGCCACCAGTTCTACGCTCGCCGGAAGGGTGACGTTGAAACCCCTCTTGCCTACCGTACTGCGCTTCTGGCTTTGGCCGATGCCGCCTATCCTCGAATGGACGAGGAGGGCAAAGACGCCATGGTCACGGAGCAGCTTCTGGCGTTGGCACAGGACTTGGGGGTTCCCATTAACTCGGCTGACGAAGTGGACATATGCTCGTTGCGGGTTGCTACGAGCATCCATGCACACGAGGTTCTCAAGCGGAAGAGACCCGTTGTCTGCGCGTCAGCCTCCATTCCTGCATCAGCCACGCCACCCTGTGAACCCCAAGACGCTCTACCCCAAGAGGAGGCCTTCGCCACAGCGCGGGTGGACGACTGGAGGTCGGGTGCTCGGTCGCCCCTGCGGCCGCCCCGCAAGCTGGAGCAACCGAAAGCAGCGACGCCGCTCGTCAGGTGCTACAACTGCGGCCTTCGAGGCCATGTCGCATCCGGGTGCCGGGCTCCACGTCGAGGCACCACGGGACCTCGGCCGGACGACGCCCAAGGCCCCAAGTCGCCCCAACAGCCCCCGGCAAGTCGCGGCACTACACATGCTCGGCCCACGCACACATTGCACACGGGTCGCCGTTCTATGGCTGTCGGATCGCGCGAGTTGGCAAATGCTTCAGTGCGGGGAGGGGGGTGCGTACGGGAACTCGGACCGGGTCAGTGGTCTGAGCTGGCCCATAGGGTCGTAGCCGCGTCGGCCGGTTCGTCCGTAGTAGCTGGGTCGATTTACGGGGTTGACGTGCGGGTTTTGATTGACACGGGGGTGTCGGCAACGGTCATTTCCGACCTTATATATAACATTCTACCTGTTCAATGTCGACCCTTACTCCCGGTAGACGTTCCATGCTATGCGGCGAATGGGGGATCCTGGGGGATTGTGGGTCAGATCCGGGCGGCTATTCGCATCGGGGATATTAGGTTATCGGGACATATTTTGGTCTCTTCTACCCTTGCGGTTCCCTGCTTGTTGGGTACGGATTTTCTGGCTAAAATGCCCATTAAAATACTAATTGACCAGGGTTGCATCGAGCTTCCCTCAGGCCGCCGCATAGCATTCTTGTCGGCCCCTACCAAATTACGCACGGTTCGCGCAACGGTGCGTGCGAGGGTTGCCCAGACGGTGCGCGTACCCCCGGGATCGCAAATGCTGGTGCCCCTTCGGTTGCAGAAGCCCTTTGAAGTGGGTACGATGGAGCAGGGTGTACTGTTGGGTCCGTCTAACGCAGCTGTCAGGGGCTTGGATTTGGCGGTGGCTCAGACAGTGGTGCGGGGAGACAGGGACCCTTTCATGGTAGTTTTGAATGCGGGGTCGTGAGCAGCTGTCATTCCACAGGGTACCGTGCTTGCTCATGCGGCACTGGTGCCTGTGGGTGACCAGCTGGTGGTGCAAGTTGAGTCTGCTCCTGCCCCGCATCTTAAATCAGGGAGTGATGGGGAGTGGTTGGACTCGCTGTGTGCCGGATCCTGCGACCTGTCTAGCTCACAGTTGGGGGCATTGCGTGGCCTGTTACTTGAGTTTTCTGACGTTTTTAGCAAACATAAATTTGACATTGGGTGCACTGACCTCTTACGTCACCACATTGACACAGGTGACGCGGCCCCCATTCGGCAAAATCCATTCCGGCTAAGCCCGGCCGAAAAAGAGCATGTTCAATCGGCCGTCAATGACATGCTGTCTGCCGACATTATCTCGCCCTCATCCAGTCCGTGGGGGGCCCCCATCATGCTTGTGAAAAAACACAATGGGTCCCTGCGCTTTTGCGTCGATTTTCGTCACCTAAATAAGATCTCTGTGGCTGGCGCATATCCGCTCCCCAGAATGGACGAATCCCTGGATGCTTTAGCGGGGGCACGATACTTTTCGACGTTAGACCTGCTGTCATGATTCTGGCAACTGCCCCTTGACGAGGTGTCAAAGCCCAAAACTGCGTTTCGCACGCCTGTCGGCCTGTTTGAGTTCAATCGGTTACCGATGGGACTCCATTCTGCTCCCGCCACGTTTCAGAGGTTAATGGAATTGGTTTTGTCGGGCCTTCAATGGGATTCCTGTTTAATTTACCTGGACGACGTCATCGTTTTCAGTAGAACGTTCGAGGAGCACCTCCTACGGTTGAGGGCAGTGTTCCTCAGGATGGGGGCCGCTAAGTTAAAGTTTAAACCGCAGAAATGCCACCTGCTTCGGGAATCTGTATGGTATTTGGGGCATATCGTCAGCCGTTCGGGGATCTCCACTGATCCCGCTAAGACGCAGTGTGTCGGCTCTTGGCCAACGCCCACTACTGTCGGCGAGGTCCGCAGTTTTATTGGGTTTGCCTCCTATTACCGCCGGTCTGTCGAGCGGTTCGCCACCATCGCCAAGCCCCTGCATGCTTTGACGGCGAAAGGTGTTAAGTTTCGTTGGGGACCGAAGGAGGAGGCCGCCTTCTGCTCCCTTCGGGACGCCTTGGTGGGAGCTCCGCCCCTGTGTTACCCTGATTTCAATACACCGTTCTTGCTTGACACGGACGCCAGTAACACGGGCATTGGTGCGGTGCTCTCCCAAGTGGTCGGGGGGGTCGAACGCGTCGTCGCCTACGGTAGCAGGGTGTTGTCGCCGGCGGAACAACGCTACTGTGTCACTCGGCGCGAGTTACTGGCTATCGTCGTTTTTGTTCAACAATTTCGACAATACCTCTACGGACGCCACTTTACGGTTCATACGGACCATGCGGCACTTCAATATGCGCTGCACGTCGCACAGCCGTCGGGTCAGTTATCTCGCTGGTTGGAGGTCCTCCAGGACTACCAGTTTACGACGACTTCCCGTAAGGGGGTGCGTCATACAAACGCGGATGCCCTGTCGCGACTGCCACCACGTGCGGAATGTGCATGTCTGTTGGGATCGGGGCGGTGTAAACCTCAAATTGCGGGACCACCGCCAGCTCTGCTCGCCGCGGCCGATGCGCCACGGTCCGACGTACCTTTCTCTCCGACGGGCGGGGATTCGTTGCTCTCCGTGTCTCTCGTTGAGTGGGGCCGCCTCCAAATGGCCGACGCCTCCCTTCTCGCACTGCGCCGCAGGGCGAATTGCTCCGGGGAGGGTGCGGTTGGCGTCGACTCATGACTAATTAAACAGGGCCTCCTTATGAAATGGGACGGTGCTTCCCTGCGCCATAGGCTGGTCGTGCCTTCTGGTATGCGGGGTAGGGTTGTTCTGGCCGCTCACGAATGTCTGTTGCATTTGGGGTTTCACAAAACGTTCGCTTTGCTCCAGCGTTATTATTATTGGCCGGGCATGGGGGGCGATGTGTCCACCATACTTAAAGGGTGTGTGCAGTGTGCCCAACGGAAACCGCCGCCCATCCTGGCTAATCCGCCATTGCAATCCATTCAAGTCTCGCGCATCAATGAACTTGTTGCGCTGGACATTTTGGGACCCTTCCCGATCACACCTAGGGGTAGCAAGTACCTGCTGGTTGGCGTCGAATATTTCCCCCGATGGCCCATGGCTTGGCCACTTGCCAACCAATCGGCGGCAGCCGTGGCCGAGGCCTTTGTCCAGGGCTATGTGTTGGACAAAGGTGCCCCGGAGCGGTTGCTGACCGACCAGGGAAGAAATTTCTCAGGCGTCCTATTGCGTGAAGTGTGCGACCTTTTGGGTACTAAAAAGGTGCGCACTTCCCTGTACCACCCACAGACAGACGGGATGGTGGAGCAGCTCCATAGAACGATTGTGTCGATGTTGTGCCATCAGGTATGCGAAGCACAGGGGGATTGGGATTTAAAGATTCCGGGTGTCCTCGCCGCTTATAGGATGGCTCCCCATGCGGCGACGGGGTATTCTCCCTTCTTTCTCATGTACGGCCGGGAGGCTGATCCGCCCGTGGATGCACAGTTGGGGATTTCTGCACCCCATACGAAGTCCAAATTGGCTGATCACATCAAATTTAATATTGCTCGGTTGGCCGAGGCCCGGGAAGCGGCGACACTCAACTCGAGATCTCGCCAGGTGGCGAACGAGCGGTTGCGTGCACGGCGGACATACACGCACGAGTAGAAACCGGGCGAGAAGGCCTGGTTGCACTGTCCGCAGGCTCCGTTGGCAACGTCCCCGAAACTGTTGAGGCCATGGCGGGGCCCCGTCGAGATTGTGCGGGTTGCACGGCCCCAGTGTGTTCAGATTAAGTGGGGGAAGCGTTGATGGTATGTTCACCCCTCCCGACTGAAACCATTTACGGCGCCACACACCCTTCCTTCATGTCAGAATGGCCGAGCATGTGATGTGTCCGTTGACTCGGGGAATGGGACGTCACCACCTGATCCTCACATGTCTCTACCTGACCCGCTTCCAGGTGTCTCGGATTTGACGGCCGCTGACCACCTCCAGTCGGACCCCCTCAACAGCTGCGGATCCGGGGAGGCCAGTCACGGCCCTTCTCGACCGCTGGGTCCGCCGGTCAGACAAACTCGCCCGTTGCCGTATGACGGCCCGGCCAAGCGGACTCGCGCCAGATCGCGCCGCTTCTCGTGACGGCGGGGGGGGGGCTGGTTGCACCGGGTCATGGTTGTGCGTCATGGGACGGCGGTATGTCGGTTGTGTACATATGTTTTTTTTCTCTTCTCTCTCTCTTGTTCTCTCGTTGACACTGTCTATGCGTTCTTCTTGCGGGTGTTGAGGTGCTGGGTTATTTATTGGGGCGTTGTGAGGGTGTGCGTTATTCGTGTTCTTGTTGCGTTGTGATTGTTAATTGTTACTTTGTTATTGGGGGGCGCACTGTGTTCTGTTGGTTATCGGGACTGCATCGTGTTGATTAAGAGGGTTTTTACAGCCGGGCCGGCTGTGAGCTATGTGGTGGGGGGTTATGTAGTGGTGGTAAGCGCCGGCGTGTAGCGAGTCATCGCGGGGCGGGTGCTTACATCACTGTCCGCATGTGGGTGCTTACATCGCGGTCCGCATTAGCCCCACCTTATATAGGGCGGCGCGCGGGAGCGCTCGAGGCAGTTTACACCAGCGAAGACCGAAGACGAAGAAGCTGCCTAGGACCCCGGGACCCCTAGCCCCGCTGCCCTTATCAGGGCCGGGTCTCTGTGTGGCCCGATGGTGAGACCCTGGGTACCCATCAGCCCGACGTCCTTATCAGGGCCGGGTTGATGGGCCAGTGGTCGGGTAGCCGGTGTAGGCTCAGAATAGTATAGCCGGTGTAGGCTCAGAATAGTATAGCCGGTGTAGGCTCAGAATAGTGTAGCCGGTGTAGGCTCAGAACAGTATAGCCGGTGTAGGCTCAGAACAGTATAGCCGGTGTGGGCTGAGAACAGTATAGCCGGTGTAGGCTCAGAACAGTATAGCCAGTGTAGGCTCGGGATAGTGACGGTGTATACAGCCTTGTGTAGGCTGTATGGTGTCAGCGTTACGTGAAGAGAACAATAAAGAGAAGTGCTGCCCCTTCACTCGTCTCCTGCCGGATTACTACATTACAAAGTGAAGATTCCCGGGGGCCAATAGTTCCTTCTGACATTTTTTTAACCACAAAAGTTACGTGAAAATACACACTGTTATAAACCAATTTTCATTGTCACAATTATCTATATTTTTCAAATGACAATGTAACCAAATATAAGCCACTCAGGCAGACGTGAACAACTCTAAAAACACAAGTCTGCCTTTCATTCAGTCAGATAACATTGAACAAACTGTATAGAATACCTTAAATTTCCATGAGTTAAATATATTAGCCTGATGAACATTTTAAACAGGAGTTATAAGTAATGCAAAGTGGTCTGTTATCATTAAACTTTAAATCAAGTGAATTTTGCCCTTGACTTTTACAAGATATTTCAGAAAGCAATAGTTTGTGTCACATCTACAGGTACATAACATCAACAGTTATAACCAAATCTTATTCAAGAGTTTAATAAAAACAAGTGCCATAAGTCCAAGTGCATTAGTGTGCTTTGGGCTTTTCGCTGTTAATAGTGACAGATGTTACCGTTCAAAACACTCAATTTCAGATTGATCAAGGAACAGATAACTTGCTGACACTAATGAGAAGGGTGATACTGAGATCTAGATTTAATTAAAGAGATCAGGTATGGCTTGAAGGCAGTGGTTGAGATGCGTAAAATGTCACGCAAGTGGGAGTCACTCATCCTTGACCTCAATCGGTTCTTGTTTAAGTTCATGACTGAGAATGTTTGCTCACACAAATATGTGGAGCCGAATAAGCTCAGCATTTTCTTAGCGAATGACCGCATTTCTGTAAACCTGCTTTTGTCCAGCTGCCGGTAAAAGTCAACAAGAGAACACTGCTGGTGTTTTCCGCGGCACTCATCGTCAGACTGCAGCTCAATGAACTCCAGCTGCAGCTGTGGAGGAGCATCATCAGGGTCCACGGAGAAGGGAGAAAAGAAAAGCAACATGTCCTTTTCAATAGCTGCAAAGTCCCGAAAGCGTTTGTTAAATTCCACAGAAAGAGATGCGATAGCTGTTGAATAACTCTTCATTTGCACACCGATGTTGTCCTGTGAAAAACTGTCAATGACCTCTTTCAAAGCTGAGAAGTGTGCGGTGCAGGGCTTTGTTTTGGACAAGTGTCTTTGGAAACGTTGCAGTTTGGTTTATCAAACCCCCAGGTATTTATTAACATTTAATTTTTTTACGAATGAGAACCAAAGGGGTGCAAGGCTGCAGTCAAGAACCACTGCTGTCAGCGTTGTGGGGGCCATCCCATTGCGTGCCTTGTACAGGAGTGGTCCAGATATCTGTGACCCCTGTTAAATATTGACTTAATTTTTTTCTCTCAAAATATTGATAAAACAGTAAAAAAAAATACGTTCAATATGTTAACGTATGCAATTAATTGTGATGAACTAAACATGCGTGCTAAGTGTAATTAAGAATGTGTGAGCGCAGATGTTCTTAATTGCCCCAGGTGTTGTGTGTGTCTGTAGCCTTGTTTATTGTGAAACGGCCGTCCGCCCTCTTTAGGTCGACTCATCCTTAATATGAATTCCTACTGCAGCATGCAATGAGAGTCACTGGGAAGACAAAGGCGGTTGGGCAGGCTCTGGTTATACCCCTGGAACACATATTATTCTGTTCGTGAAGATTTGATATAATTCGTATTATGCTTTTTTGGAATGTGCTAAATCTAGACATTTGGAGAGAAAACACTTTTACGTTAAAATAGGCAATATCACTCTTAATATACATTTTTGGAAAAGGAAAATATACAACACATACGGGACGCAGATGCCTTTTTATAGAGATATACAAACTAGAGACACACCGACGAGAGACAGATTTATGTACGGGAGTATACAGACGGGACATAGAGGGCTTTATTCAAGCGATGCATGAGATAGAAAGAGACAGACCCTCGGCCTGTGTGTGAGTGTGTGAGTGAGTGTGTGTGAGTGAGTGTGTGTGAGTGTGCCCCCTGCCTGGGTATTTTGTACCATCGGACACTCCACCCCCACAACTCCCAATCGGTGATGGGGAAGTTGTGGAGAGAGTGGAGAGTTTCCCATACCTGGGCAGTGTGCTTATGACCGGCTCCAGTTTAACAGCAGAGGTCTCACTCCGAATCAGTCGAGCGGCAATATCTTTTCATCGGTTGCGTAACGCTGTGTGGAAGCTACCTGGTCTGTCGCTCCGCACGAAGCTTCAGGTCTTTTCGGCCACGGTCATTCCCTCCCTTCTCTACGCTTGCGAAACGTGGACCCCCCTGATGGAGCATCTTCGCCGGTTGGAAACATTTAGGCTGGCCTGCCTACGATCCATCCTGGGTTTAACCAGGCTGGATTGTGTGAGGAGTTCACAAATCCTTGAAAGATCTGGGCAAAGTCCCATCGGTGAGCTCCTCCGGCAGGCAAGGCTGCGTTGGCTGGGTCATGTAGCCCGCATGCCCAGCCACCGCATGCCTAAACAGCTTTTGTTCGGCCGGATCGAGGGGGCTAAACGGGCGCGGCACGGGCTAGAGAAGAGATGGAGTGATGTGGTACAGG
>CM025637.2:471365-481809 GCA_014621495.2 Entosphenus tridentatus
GAAACGTGGACCCCCCTAATGGAGCATCTTCGCCGGTTGGAAAAATTTAGGCTGGCCTGCCTACGATCCATCCTGGGTTTAACCAGGCTGGATTGTGTGAGGAGCTCTCAAATCCTTGAAAGATCTGGGCAAAGTCCCATCGGTGAGCTCCATCGGTGAGCTCCTCCGGCAGGCAAGGCTGCGTTGGCTGGGTCATGTAGCCCGCATGCCCAGCCACTGCCTGCCTAAACAGCTTTTGTTCGGTCGGATCGAGGGGGCTAAACGGGCGCGGCACGGGCTAGAGAAGAGATGGAGTGATGTGGTACAGGAGGACGTGGAGCTGAGTGGACTTGCCGATGACTGGTACCAGCGGTGTCAAGATCGGCCTCTGTGGAGGAGGCTCGTGAAGGACGCTACTGGGCAGTTGGAGGCAGTCGCCCTCCGACAACAGCGGAGGGCGGAGGAGCGACGCTCACAACAATGAGCGGAGCGCCGGGTGGCTAAAGCACAGCAAGTTGGTACAGTAGGGGGCACAGGTGGTGCATCAGCCAATCATCTGGGTCATCTCGGTCAGTCGACCCGTGGCATCTGGGTCTGCCCCGTGACCTCCTGCCAGCGGGCATTCGATACTTCACGTGGCCTCAAGGTGCACATGTCCTGGCACAAGCGTCGTGGTGATGTTACCGCCACTTAGTGGCGAATGGCGGTTGTTGTTGTTGTTGTGAGCATGTGTATGAGTGTGGGGAGTGGTAGTGTAGCGGTTAGTGCACTGCGCTATGAACCTGACGACCCCAGTTCGATTGCTACTCACGAACCCAATGGCAATTATCTGAACCGGTCCTGGACCTCCCCTAGGTCGACTCAGTCGCAAATGAGTGAGTATGTGAGTGAGTGAAACAGGATGCGTAGCCGGGTGTGGGCTGCTTGGCACCCGGGGGGTGCTGAGCTGTCACCTAACCGGCTTTCCCGGGACGCTGCGTGGATTTCTTGGCTGCAAAACCCGCGGCGGATCGCGCTGCCTACCTGGCCTGGAGCCTCTGCGCCTCACTGAGCACTGAGCCGTCGCTGCTGCTGCACGGAGGAATGAGCCGTGGACATCGTGAGAACCCCTTTCGCTCGCATTAGTGATCTTGTAGAATGATGCTTTCAAACGCAGTGGATGAGTCCAGGCCATGTTCAGTAGAATCCGGTTCTTTTTTTCCCACAAGTCGGACTTGGGTGGAGAGTCAAAGGCATTCGTTATCTGCTGTGAGTTCAAGTTCAAGTTCATTTATTAGGTATAGCCCCGTGAGCCATGCGGCTCCTAAGTCGGGTGCAACCACAACAAACTAAATATGAACACAGAACATCTTAAAGCGACGACACGTAACAGAAACATCCTGGAATAAACCATCAAATAAAAAAAAACGTATTTAAACGCGAATAATCGGGGTTTTCCCCTTTTTTCTGGCAACAAAACTGAAACATTTTTACACGGATTCATATCTGCATTAACCACAATACTTGCAGTCAAAATGCAAACAAAAACACACTATAAAAATATATGCATTGTCCTTGAAAATGATTGGTCCACACCAAAGGACGGCTTTTTTTTGAGCCTCGACCCAATTGGTGCTCGACCGGAGGACGCTAGAAGGCGTACAGCTCAAAGACAAAACGCTATTAAAGTAATGAGGGCTCGGGGTGAGCATCTACATCATTAGACAATGCATATATTATCATAGTGTGTTTTTGTTTGCATTTTGACTACAAGTATTGTGGTTAATGTATACATGAATCCTCGTAAAAAAGTTTCAGTTTTGTTGCCAGAAAAAGGGGAACACCCCTATTATTATTATATTTTGGTACTGGCAAAGAAGGTCTAATGATGTATTAAAACGCTGTGTGCAAAAATCCCAATGTGGTGCAAGTCAACAATAACGACCATAAGACAATTTAGATTAACCATATGTTTTCGAATCACCAAAATAAAGCTATAAAACAATGTAACAACAGTAATCATAGGAACTGTGATTCAAATTTAACAATAAACTAAATACATAGCACGTACGACCAAACTTGCAGCCGTAGCTGGCAGCATGACACTCCCAGTGTATGCTGTGTGAGTGAGTCAGTGGTAATGTGAGTGAGTGAATGATGTTGGAGTCAGCGTATGATGTGTGAGTCAGCGTATGATGAGTGAATCAGTGTGTAATAAGAGCCTATGTCCGGCTCACGTGGTGATCGGCTCTGCCGGTCCCGTTTTACAGCCAATGGGGGGAGAGCCTGGGAGCATGGCCTCGGCGTGATCACAGGATGTCAGCTAGGGTGATTGGTTCTGCTGGTCTTGGCCTCAGCCAATGGGAAGACAAGTCAGGGGCATGGTCCCGGGAGTTGATGAGGAATCTGGAACATTCGGCGCAGGCTATTAAGGATTGGCTGGAGTGTACCACGTGACCCAGGCGTTAAATACGAGGAGAGAGGAGAGACACATGGTCAGACACGGAATGAAGAGAGAGAGAGGGGCCACGCGTGAGCAGGGCTCCGGGTGCCACGTGGCGGTGCGTCTCTTGTGGGCTGTCTGCCAGCTTCCCGTTGCCTGCCAGCAACGGGGAGTGTTTGTGAACTGAAGAAGTGAAATAAAAGGAACGATTCCACAAGCTGTCTCCAAGAGGTTTATTACAAGTGTATGATGTGTGAGTGAGTCAGTGGTAGTGTGAGTGAGTTCAGTGTCGGCCCCCTCTGCTCGCGCCTCTCGCCTACCACAAACGGCCCCGCCAGCCGCTGGGTGCGCGCGCCTCAGGCGGCCATCTTTCTTTTTTCATCACGGCCCCCCCCGGCTCCGTCGCCCCCCCCCCGCCTCCGTCGGCCGCCCGCAGAGCCCAAGAGAGCGTCTCCGGGTTCAAGCAAGCGTTTAGAGTTCAGTGTTTAAAGTATTTTGCTGCTATGCATATCCAACATGATGAGCCACTTTGTTGAGCTATCATTTGTGATGGGCAGTCCGCTTTGGAAAAATAATCTAATCGCTCAGTGGGGTATTACACCTGGTAACATTAAAATAGTTTAGTTTAATTCTATTCTCTTTTTACAATCATAGTGAACGCCAATGGGCATTTGTGTTGCTACGTGTGCATGCGTGTTGAGTAGCTGTGCGTGTGAATGTGAAACAACAACGCAGCTGAAGTAAGCGGTGAGTGCGGCTGTGAATTGCCGGCACGGGGATCTGCAGTCTCGGACAAGGTGAGAGTGAGAGACGGTGACATCGCCAGCAGTGGGTGATGGAAGCAGGTAAAGTTGGTGATAGATTCACACTGCTAGCAAAAGGCTCAACATTCTAGGATGGGTCACAGGAGTCTACAGACAAGTTCCATCTCGGATGGTACAATGATATTCAAGCAACTCATCATGTTGAGGTGATTACACTGAGATGGAGTTAAAGGACATCATGAGATATCTACAACTATACCAACTATTTATTTATTTTACCAGGTTAGGCTTACTGAGCAATGTGGATATTTTTCAGAAACGACCTGGCCACAAATAATAGCTCAATGAAGTTGCTTATCACGTGGAAACTTATTGCAGGCAACTACTCTAAACGCGTGATGTTGATTTTGAATGCAGAGAGAAAAACCGGAGAACCCAGAGAAAAATTCACGCGACCAAGGAGAGAGAGATAGAGACGCAAACTTTAAATATAAATTGGGTGTCACGGCCGGGATCAAACCCACGACTTCCTGCATACCGGGCGAGGGAGACAACATATTTTCACCAACGTTTTGTAGTAGGATTAGTTTATCTCTCGACACTGATCGCACGAATGAGCCACCGTAACTGAACCTTATCGATTTATATTAACAACAGCATTCATTTCTATAAATGTCATGGTGTGTACAGTAGCCGTGTTCCCCTTGAGGCTGCTGTTTGCGCACCTCGGGCCGCGGGTTCACATTCCAGGCGGTGTCTCGTGATGTCAGTTACGACAATGAAAATATTTAAATAAATTTACTTCCTTCTTCACCATCGCTATAAGAGAGAGGTCCTGGTTCAGCGTCTCGATGAGCCACACAGCGAGCCATCTCAGCCCATGAGTCATGGCGAGCGCGACTCTCAGTGAGAGTGTGGATAGTGAGCTGCGCTGCTCCATCTGCCTGGACATATTCATTTACCCCTCCACGCTGAGCTGCGGACACTCGTTCTGCCTCCGGTGCCTGGAGGCGGCCTGGGAGACGGCGAGCAGTTTCAGCTGCCCGCAGTGCCGAGCGACCTTCCCTGTGCGACCCCAGCTGAGGAGGAACGTGGCCCTCGCCAACCTGGCGGAGCAGCTCAGAGTTGGAGACGGGATGGCCGCGACCATCGCGTGTGACAACTGCAGTGGCGGCCAGACTCCTGCAGTGAAGACCTGCCTGAGATGTGAGATGTCCTACTGTGCAACGCACTTGCAGCCTCATGTCGAGAACCCCAGGTTGAGAGACCACGTTCTGGTGGCTCCCATTGCGAACCTGGAAGAGCGACGGTGCCGGCAGCACAGACAGGAGCTCATTCTTTACTGTGAACAAGATGAGAGCCCGGTCTGCACAGTCTGCACCATCGCTGGGGAACATAGAGGGCATGAGGTCATTCAAGTGGAAAATGCACAACAGACAAAACAGGTGAGATATAAATCGCTGCTGCAATCCAATATACCTCAGTGTGACTGCTGCATTCTGTGTGTGTGTGTTGTTCAGATTAAGGCTCTTTATTCTATCATTTAGATTTGCATATTATTAGGTAAATAGTATTGTCTCAGCATTGTGACGGTCAATCAAATTATTTTGGGCAACACGGATTGTAAAACTGGCACACGGTAGACAGCAGAGACACGGAAGATGGCAATGTTGATTTGAATGGATAGCAAAGCAGGGTGTTCCGTGGTTTAGTTACAAGACAAAGCACTTTGTGACATAGCTGGCCAAGTTGTAAAATACACTTCGCATTATAAGATTCGTACTTGTGAGTATCAATGATGGGTGGAAAGAAATGTGGACTACGGCGAGATACTCCAAACGTGAGACGGTTCAAAAGTGCACTGACCATGAACTTAAAAGAGGCAAATCAGAAGCCATTCCAGAGGGAGAGACAGGCCGTCAGGCACGGTTTGATTGTCCATAGGACAGATTTAGATTTCATTTTGTCGCAATGTTTAGTGTCTAAAATGCCACCCTGCCTCTAACATAGACGCCGTGTATTTGCATTCCGTGACAGAGCAGTGGATTGTGGTTGAGCGCTGCCACAGTGCAGCTTGGCCAACCACCAGAGCGTTTAGCCTGCCACGCTTTGATTGGCAGGTGAAATGGGGCAACAGAGTGCGGGTCTAAGGGAACACAGCCAGCAGACTGGGTGGGACTTGGCGTGGGCAGTTTCACTGTTCACAGAGCTTAATCCTGCCAGTGTCAGGCCCTGCCAGAGGCAATCAAATGGGGGACAGCTTAAGTCAAACATCACAATGAAGGATATTCAAGTCAATCATCATCGTCATTATTTTGGATGTGTTTGTTGTTTCTGTTGTCGTTGTTGCGCTGTTAATATTCCTCTATCGTTATAGTGTTAATATGATGGTGTTAAAATTGACATTATAGTGTTTGCTGCTACTCACAATGTTATTCTGCATATTCAATTCTGGCTGTCGCCTGATGATGCTGGTTGTAATCAGTAGTGAAACAAAGCGTCATGGTCCTCTAATTGTAAATGTTGTGGGTTTACTTTCCAACACACTGGTGTGCTGAATTAGTGACTATTTGGCACTGTGTCGGGTGGTGTGATGTTTAATGACACATTTATATTTACACGATATAACCCAAAAAACTATTTTATGAATGTTATTGGTCGCCAAACCCTATTTGTTAAACTTCATCTGCATATATTTGCTTTCAGTAATATTCGTAAAATTACTAGTATCACGTACACTGCATTTCTAGGAATTTGTTTAAACTGTGTTATGAGTGTGCAGTTGTTCATGCGTTGGGGAGCGGTGGAGTAGTGGTTAGCATGCTGCGAATCTGGTCACATGGCTCTCCCTCCCCTGAGTCCTGTCCAACTTGTCCCAACACACCCGAGCAGCAGCCTCATCAGCACCAGAGCTGTCTGTACCCTAATACCGCTCTGGCACTCAGCTTAGTTTCCCATAAAATTTCGGATTTAAGTTTTGGTGTTTACCGCACTGTCACGCACAGTGTGTTCTGTAGATATCTCGGGGGGGGGGAGGGGGTCATGGTTGTCGGTTCCGTGAGATTCTATTGTTGGGATACATTGTAGAAAACACGAGTGTGGGAGTGGGGACTCCGCAATACACTGCGCTGTGATCCAGCCACCTACCTCAAACACTGCCTCCTAAGGGCCACCTCAAACCTGGGAGGTTGGAAGATTCAAAGGGCGATGATTATCGCTGGGCGATCCAGGAAACTGGCCTGCAAGGCTCCGGGTTAAAGACATGAGCCTGATGATGATGATAGCAGTACCAACAATCCTGTTTTTGTCTACCCCGTGTGTAGGAGGCGTTCAGACTCGAGATGACTGTGAGAGAGAATAAGAAGACTACGGCAGAATCACGGATACAGCAGCTCAAGGGTGTCTACAAGCGCGTGCAGGTACAGAGAGACACACAGATACGTGCAGGTACAGAGAGACACACAGGCACGTGCAGGTACAGAGAGACACATAGACGCGTGCAGATATAAATGAACACGCAAACAATATGGGTACTTAGACATTGGCATAAGAGTGCCCATGAATATCCTCACTAAATCTCCTCCTTTCATGCATTTCATTCCTCGACGTTCTCAAAAGTTAAGTCACCTGCCTCTTTGTTTGGAGTTATGAGACGTGACCGTGTCGAAGTCCTTTATGAAGTCATATCGCACTGTGCTGTTTTGCGTTTCAATAGCGTGTCATCGTATCTCTGCGTAGGAGTCTTTGCGTGGGGCCAAGGCGCGGATCAGACGAGAGTTTGGGCGCCGGAGGGAACAGCTGAGGAGGGAGGAGAAGAGAGAGGCGCTGGAGCGCGTGGACGAGGAGGGCCGCTCCGTGCTGTCCCGCATCCAGGCGGACATCGCTCGCTACGAGAGCAGAGCACGCGGCCTGGAGCAGGAGATCAACCAGCTGCTCGCCGCCCTCACCGTGCAGGACCCGCTCTCCTTCCTGCAGGTGGCACCACCTCCATTCACTCGCCGTGGTGACTAGGATATGTTAACTTCCTCACCTGGTATGCAGGCGTTCTTGGGTTCGACCCTGACCCTGGCGATGCCTGCTGCAAATTTAGAATTTATGTTTTTCACTATCTCTTTCCCTCCCCCCATGGTCACATATATTTTCTCCGGGTCCTCCAGTTTTCCCCTCCACATTTAGAATCAACAGCAAGCATTTCAAGTATTTGGCTGCTATTATAAATGTCCACGTGATAAGCCAATTCGTTGAGCTGTCATTTGTGGCCAGTTCACTTCTGTTGAAGAGTGACATAGCTCAGTGGCCCTTACCTGGTAAAATAAAAATAGTTTACCTTACGTTATTCAGAACTCAACAATATGAGTTGTTACGCGTTATTAAACCATTAATGTAGGTGCTGGACTAGACCTGTAAAGAGTGGTTTTGTAATTTGAGACGTCCGTTCGTGTCCAATTTAACGAACCCTGTTTTTCACCATTCTCGGTGTGCAGGTATTTGCTAATTCCCTGATGTCGCACTCCACTGTAAACAGCAGGCGACTGTGTGGAGGTGGGGCATCTGTTTAGGATGTCAATGTTAATGTGAAATGCGGGTTTGTGTTTTTCAGGATCCCCTGCATGAGAGTCTCAGGTCAGTACCAACCTAGACTCAAACTCGAGCTCTGTCTGCCACCTGGTGGACAAATCACAAACGGTCGTGATGAGATTCCTAATTAATCCCATCGTATGCAGTCGTATCCAATACGGGCAGTTGCATCCCATATGGGCAGTCTTCGGGTTGCATACGTTATTTGTTAATGATACGCCTTTGTAGGTCGAACGGTTCGTAATTCGGAACTCAATAATGCACCGTACTTAAATGCCAACACGGTCAGTGTTATAAAATATGTTACGGTTCAACAAAAACGGAAGCATTGTTAAACTCACAATTAAGAAATGCTGCACATTTTCAGCTAACACTATAAAATGACTGTATAGTAAATTAAAGATAAAATAAAGTAACATTAGTATAGAAAAAGTTTATTTTCCCTTACTTTTATGCTAACTTGTTTTTTGGAAGGCGGAAAATGAGTCAACACAATTGCACACACACACACAGGGCATGCGCACATGCACGCACACAAATACAAAGACACCCCACAAACAGCAATCCCCCGTGTAGCCTTAACAGGCTGTTTGGGGCAAGTTCTCTCAGAGAGCAGCGCCTAAGATGGCCGCCACTGTGGCACACGAGGGGGTGGGTGGCCAGCGTCACGGCCCACTGCTTTTGTCTCCCCGATGGCGATGTTTACGCACCACACCAGGTACTGGTGTTAGCCGTGAGCAAGAATCGAACCCGGGTCGCCACTTTCGTAGCATAGCGCTCTCACCGCTACACTACCGCTCCCCACACCAATACCTATACTCAACATTCACCACTAAGTGATTGTAACGTAATCACGGCGCCTGTACCAGGCCAGGTGTACTTTGAGGCCAAGTGAAATGTCGAAGGCTCGCTGACAGGAGGTCTCGGGACAGACCCAGGTGCCATGGGTTGGTTAACTGAGATGACTGGTTAGATGTGAGAGTATGCGAGGCTGTGACACACAATGGCTGTGTGTGGGTGTGAGAGTGTATCCCCCACACTTCCACACACACACACAATGTCTGTACACATGCACCCACTCCAGGCATGAGGCCGACTCATTACATCTGGTGGAGGATTGCTCCTCTGAACAAAATAGTTCTGCGGTTCAGTTTACAACTGGGAGTTTGCACTTTAAGTCAACTTTTTTTATAATTTCATGGAAACTGGTTTGTAAGTTTGGGTGTTCGTGAGTCGGGGGCTGCCTGTATTGTCTGTGTAGAGAGACGTGAACCCTCATTAGACTCTGTGTGTCTCATGCTGTGTGTGTAGAGAAACATGGATCCTCATTAGACTCTGTGTTCCTATGCTGTGAGTGCAGGAGGAGCTCCGTCTCCCAGGAAACTCAGGATGACCCAGCCCCCGTCTCCAATGGTCTTAACCTCGCAAAAGTAATCTCAGTGGGCGGCGTCCAAATTAAACTTCTGCCCTTTCTCGGTATGTCCCTCTGCCACGACGATCTTCGTTAGGCTCCATTACAGACTGCGGATTTCCGACAAATCCTACCCATTTGGAGGGCGTTCTTTGTTTTACCCAGGCTTGAGTGCATTAATGCAGCACGATCCCTTGGCAAGGGAGACCTGCGTACATTCAGGTCATGAAATAGGCACCGATGTGCTGGGTGAAAGATCTCTAACAACACGAGGGGTCTCACTCATCAAGAGTTGCAAACAACAACAGCAACGTGACTGCGTTTCTTGAGAGCAAAAGGGCGACCTTGTAAGCTACGGACTAAGCACGTTCCAGTCTTGTCACGCTCATTTAGATGCTGACCATCACGCGTGGGTGCAGTGGGTTTATGGTTGGTTGAGGAAAGTTGCTGCTAGGTGAGAATTAAAATGAACGTGAGTCAAATGATAAGTAACGTATTGTACTTAGGGCGCTCAGTGCGGGAAAATTGGGATTAAACTGTTAACATTAACTGAAGTGCAGGATGCAGACTACAGCTGTTTAATTATCGCGAAAGCATCACAACCAGAACTTAAAAAGTGCAACGGAATGTAAATTATTGACTGGGTCTCAGAGTTTCAGTGCTAGATCCGCATTTACAGCTCTTTGTCAATCCATCACTGGATGAAGGCCTCCCATAGCGTGGCGCATATGGAGGTTGCTTGTCCATACTTAACCGCGGTGGCCAATGTGTGTCTGTGTTTCTACGAATTGGTAGGACAGGACCAGCTCTGATGTCGCTCGGCCCCTTTGTTAGCCACAGCCGGTAATCAAACTGAGGTCGCTCGGTTCACAGCGACACGAGTGAACAACAACAACAACAACTGCTGGTGCACCCACTGCTCCAGCACGAGATCACTCTCACTCAAGTCACAGCTGAGTGGAACACTGCAAGCGAGATTGTCCGCACGTAGCCATCACCGTGCATCGCTACACGAGGTTCAGAGAGCCGGACTATACAACAGACGATGCAATCACGGTCAAAATACTTGCCAGACTAAACACTCACACACACTCTAACTACCTCACTCACTCAATGACTCACCCACTGTGTGTGGATGTGAGAGTGTGCGAGGCTGTGACACACAATGTCTGTGTGTGGGTGTGAGAGTGTGCGAGGCTGTGACACACAATGTCTGTGTGTGGATGTGAGAGTGTGCGAGGCTGTGACACACAATGTCTGTGTGTGTGGATGTGAGAGTGTGCGAGGCTG
>CM025637.2:510277-526144 GCA_014621495.2 Entosphenus tridentatus
ACCGTGGGGCTCCCATCACGAGGAGGCCCGACATGGAGACATCTCAACGTGAGCTCGCGCCGCTGACGTCGCCCCTTCACACCGTTGCCGTAGTCCAGGATGCCTCTAACACTACGCGTTGCATTGAGTGAGCGAGCGGCCTGGCTGGGCGGCAGCGATGGACCGCATGGAGGATCCGCTGAGCGAGCAGCTGACTGTCACCTACCACGTGACGAGCACGAGGCCTGGCCCAGCCCTCACAAATCAGAGACCAGCGGGGATGTTGGGGGTCACGTGGGGTTCATTTGTTTTACTGCCGGCACTGGTCCAGAGTTGTGGACCGAGTCACGAATCGCGACCGATTCCCAGACGCCGTTTGGGTCCCGGCGCTGCCTGGAGCGGTGTTGGTGCGCGTCACGCGATGACTTCCACTCCACCGCAGGGATTCGCGAGGCCCGCTGAATAATGAAAGTGCACGGGAGATTTCAAAAGAGGCTGTGGCCAAATCAACCCGGAATGTCGATGATTTTTTTCCAGATTACGGAAGCTGCGCAAGGTTGAGCATGGACTGTAACGCTGGGATTGGTGAGCAGCGTGCACGTCGGAGTGCGGTGTGCAGATTACGCGTGTGCATCACTCGGATGCGCTTTCAGGTTCTGCCCCTTGTTGATCAGCGCGATGTCTGTGACGTCCCCTCCACGTGCTGGGAGCATCGTCAAGATTTGAAGCTTCTTCAGTTCAAAGTGGAAATGTGAGTAGCATTGACAGCTTTCATTCTTCGTTACGGTGGAGCTGAGATTCCAATCATAATTGTTAAGTTATTTAATGAGCTTCAGGATACTCCTCGAGCCGCGGGTAAGGTTTTACATATTTGTCCAAGTAACGAGACATTGACTGGACATGAAGGTATTGTATTTTTCCATTTCAATCGATCTTCAGTTTGCGTGCCAACATTGCCCTCACTGAAGTGGGCATCGGTGCACATCGCAGCAGCATGGGAACGGTAGCGGGGCCACAGAGCAACAGGAATGGAACAAAAGAAATCGTCACGACCTCAGCGGATCAATTTGCAACTGCGCACAATGAATAGCTGAAGAACATTAAGCAGCAAATGAAGTGAATAATAAGTAAAGAACATTAAATTAATAAGTAAAGAAAATAAATAATTAACTATCTCATAAACATGTGTAACCAGAACCGGCCCTAGACCTTTGGGGGCCCTAAGCAAAATTTGGTTGGAGGCCCCTTTGATGTATGATTTTTTTCACCCACTAGCTAGCAGTGACTCTAGGGGGCCCTCTGCTGGCCACGGGGCCCTTTGCAATTGCAAGGGTCGCTTAGTGGCTGGGCCAGCTCTGTGTGTAACGTTCTTGTAGGGAGACGGAGTCGTCGTAGAGGCAACACGGTTTATTTAACTATAACAGAGTACACTTAAACCCTACACAAAGGGGTTAATGGCCCCTTTCACCCACAACCTGGGGAGGTACAGCCTCCGGGCTATCGTACCTAGTCACTCTGACTCCTCTAGCCATCCGGCTGGCTAGACCTAGGAGAGGCTGACCCACCGCTCGCCCGTCCAGACCTGGTCCTTATAAGGTCATCAGGCCCAGGGAACCTCAGGGTCCTAACCTCTCGACCACTGGCACCGCACTGAGCCCCGGCCCTTAGAAGGACGTCGGTGGCTTAGGGTCCAGGGTCTTCTTTTCCAGGCGGCTTCTGACTTTGGCTTGAGACGAACTGAACTGCGCTCTCAAGGACCCGCTTTTTATACTCTTTCACCCTGAGTGGCGGGGTTCTGGGGGATCATAGCTCCCCCAGCCCCCTCCCCTCAGAGGGGTTCCAACCGCCGTTGGCCCCACCGGTCCAGACCAGTTTCCACTGCTCCCCACCGAGGGGCGGTGGATCCTGTTTGCTCGTAGACACTGCCCACAGCCCCCTCCCCCCGGCGGGTCCCAGCCAGGAGTACACAACCATCCCATATCGGTAAGCACCCCGGTTCTGGCACGCGTGTCTGTGTGTCAACATGACCACCACACATGCATAGTACAATTATTGACGCATTTAAATAAAATAAAATAAAAATATTTCCATAACGTTAATTATTTATCAATAATGAGTTAAGAATACAAATTAGTACGTTTAAATTACGTCATAATTTAAATTAAATAATATGAGAAAATAAGATTTATAAAATATGTAATAATTTAAATTAAATTAAACATGTGTGAATAATAAATGAATACTAATTGGGTCTTTCGGTATGCAGTCACGAAAGCTTTACATCAAGATTGAATAATGAATAAATGGTGGCTGTTAGGGGCAGGCGAGTGTGAGTAGCTGCGTCTTGTACAGAGCACGGAGTTGAGAGCCACTGGGCGCGTTGTGGACGTCCTGTGGGCAGGGCGTGCTCGAGATGGCTCCACCCACTAGCGTCGGGTGAACAATCCCGGTGCGGTTTGGATGAACTTATACACTCGCACGAACGCCAACCACCCATTGCACATCACATAAAGAACGGGGAAAATAACTGCTGTTGAGAATATATTTTATTTTTAAATCAAAGAAACCACACGTGACAGAACCCTCCGAGTGAAGGCACACGAGTTACAACATCAAAGTGAAGGAGTGTGCGCACGTCAATGAGAATGGACGTGAGGGGTCGTGAGTAGCAACGCTGCCGAGTTGCTCACAGCGCAGCTGCTTGAGTGGAGGAGGAGGGGCGGAGTTTGATGATGAACCCGAGTACCCAGACACATCTAACGCGATGGAGCAGTTGGAGATGAGTCCACTTGCTGTACTGCCATCTGCTGCCAAGCCAGTGTATGGTGATCTCAGTGACCAGGGGGAAGGGAGTGATCCACCTGGATTACAGGGGATCCCTCCCTGCTCATTGGAATCCATTGCTGGATTTCAGGCAGGCATCACCACAGGCCGTGCTCTGCAGGTACAGCACAGTAGGTTGTTGGAGGGCAAGAAGAGGGTGGTTGGAAAGTCTGTGGAGAAGTTTATGAATGACAACAAAACAACCGAAGGCTTTAGCTGGTGGAGTAAAAAGGGGTAAAGATGTCGTGAGAGATCGGTAAAGTTGGGGATTTCTGCTATGGACGGAGCTAATCATCTACGAGCCACCCATTTCAACGCACGCAGTTACTCAGAATAAATCATGTATAGTGTCTACAGTCCGTGCGGATCTTGGGGATTGTTTGGCCATACCTCACCATGCCAGCCAGTACAGGTTAGTGGTAGGCGTGGGATCTATAGACAGAGGTACATATTGTAGTACAAGATTGGATTGTTCTGCTCTACCCTGGTCTACCCACATCAATGTCCAGCCTAGCAACTGGAAAAGAACTGAGATGGAAGCAAAGCACATATAGGGCCACACAGAAGGTTTAATGAACCCACTTCATGTACAACATCTGGCTACTTTGCAGCCTCAACTATTTTTGAGTTTCACAAATATTCGTGATCCCCAAACCCCCCCCCCCCTCAAAAGGCTTCCATTCAGGTGGGCTCCACCGAGTGATGCTGATCAAGATGGTGGTGAAGCCTCTTCAGTCTGTGCGCGTGTTCTACTGACAGTGCGCTGCACTTTATGAATTGTTATAATCTTCATAGTTTTTCAAAACAACTCAACACATTCATAAATAACACCACCCTTACAGAAAATGCATGCATACACATAAAACGCGACGTTTATAGGAATTGCCATTCTTCTTATATCCATTTGGTATATGCTCTCAAGAAGAGCCATTGCCTGAAACGTCACCAGTTGTGCATTTTCTATTATCTGGCTTATTTTGAGCAATGTTTTGAGAGTTTATTATCTTGTGCACAACTGTCAACGTAGTATCATTAAATAACCATTCTAAACCTACAAGTTATATACGTTTGTTTTACGTTGAGGACTCACAGCCAGATTAAAGCTTAATGTACCTGCGATCTTTGGAGGCCAAATCGAAGTGGAATGATTCAGCAAACACTGGCACAAGGCTCAGAAAAGTTGAGCGTCTTATCTCTTAAAAATCTACCGTTATCTCGTCTCTCTCCCCGTTGTTGCGCATATTTTTCTCCGGTCCTCCGTTTTTCCCATCCACATTTAGAATAAATTTGCATTCAGAGTATTTGGTTGCTGCTATAAATATCCACGTGACAAGCCACTCAGTTGAGCTGTAATTTGTGATAACCAGGTCACATCTGAACAAGAGCGACTTCTCTCAGTGAGCCTTGCCTAGTAAAATAAAAACTAGTTTTTAGTTCGCATCATCCCGCATGCCACAATATGACACTCTGCTCACCCCCTTCCCCCATGGGCTATTGAGCCAGCACTGAATACAATACGTACTTTAACAAAACAATTCTCAAATATATGTTAGCCTACGTTTCCTGTTCAAAACCGCTATTATAATACGGAAATGAAACAATATTTAGGTTTAATAATAAATACATCTTCATATCTCATCATGAGGCAAATAATACCGTACTAATGGTGAACTAATAAAACAAAAACGCTTCTCCTTTCTGAGTCAGCCACTGCAGTCATCTCGACCAAGACGCAGAACCAACTCGGCTCGCGACAAACGCTAAACCTGAAGGCAGCCATTTTGTACGTTTTAACCTTTAACACATACAAATAATTAATATTATATTCAACAAGCTACGCCAATAACGATTTCTATATTTTTGTTGTTTTACCATTCATAACGCTGTAACCGCCTTCTGATCGCTATATGCGCATTAATTTACCTCAAAATATCCATAACGAAGTTGTCAACGCTCGTTAATTGTCAAAAAAAGAAATGAAACAAAATCGAGTCTCCGACGCCATTTTGTATTTACACTTTTGGCGCCAAAAAATATAAAGCGGCGTTGAAGACTTTAAATCATTGGCGGAGTTTGACTTCTATATTTGTCCCTCACATTAGGAATCGCGGGAGCATTCACTTTATTTTTAAATCATGAAAATAAATGAATAAAGGTGTCCAGGTATACGCTTCTGTACGTGTCTGTGTAGTACTTTAAACTATATATACACTTCTATGTGTCTCTGTGTAGTACTGTACACTATATATACACTTCTGTGTCTCTGTGTCGTACTGTAGACTATATATACACTTCTGTGTGTCTCTGTGTAGTACTGTACACTATATATACGCTTCTGTGTGTGTCTGTGTAGTACTTTAAACTATATATACACGTATGTGTGTCTCTGTGTAGTACTGTACACTATATATACACTTCTGTATTTCTCTGTGTAGTACTGTACACTATATATACACTTATGTGTGTCTCTGTGTAGTACTATACACTGTATATACTTGTGTGTGTCTCTGTGTAGTACTGTACACTATATACATTTCTGTGTCTCTGTGTAGTACTGTACACTATATATACTTCTGTGTCTCTAGTCTGTGTGTCTCTGTATGTGTAGTGCTGTATATGTGTCTGTGTGTCTCTAGTCTGTGTGTCTCTGTGTAGTACTGTACACTATATACACTTCTGTGTGTCTCTGTGTAGCACTGTACACTATATATACTTCTGTGTGTCTCTAGTCTGTGTGTCCCTGTGTGTGTAGTGCTGTATATGTGTCTGTGTGTCTCTAGTCTGTGTGTCTGTGTAGTACTGTACACTCTATGTAGACTTCTGTGTGTCTCCGTATACAGCCCTCTGTGTCCTGTCTGTACACGACCAGTGTTGGCAATGACCTGAATCGGCCCTGGGTCTCCCCTAGGTCGACTCAGCACCAAATGCATCCTGCCTGGTGCGGTGTGCGGTGAACATCGCTGCTGGGCAGAGGCGAAGTCAGGCGGCTGTAGTGCTGACAGCCACCAACTCGTGAGCCGTCACGGCCTCCTTAGGCACTGCTGCCACTCGCTAACGGGACTTGTCCACACCATCTACTGAGGCTATACGGGGGAATTTTCGTGTAATCTGTTTGCATATACATCTCTCTGTATATGTACAGCCTCTGTGTGTAGTCATGTACGTGATTCTGTGTGTCCCAAGTCTGTGTGTCTTTGTGTGTAGTACTTTGCATGTTTCTGCGTGTCTCTAGTCTGTGAGTCTCTGTGTAGGATGTGTATCTGTGTCTCCAATCTATGTGTATCTCGGTGTAGTGTGTGTCTCTCCAGTCTGTGTATAGCAATGTCTATGTTTCCATGCGTTTATAGTATGTTTCTGTCTCTGTGTGCAGAGAGTAGACTGTGTGCGTGTATACAGAGTGTAGGGAGTAAACTATGTGTGTATCGCGTGTATACAGTGTACAGAGTAGGCTGTGTGTCTGTATAGACCGAGTGTTCAAGTGTAATATGCTGTGGATTGTACACTGCACTACAATCCAATTTAAATTAGTTAAAATCCTTTCGATGGCTGACATTAAAAGCAAGTAATATATTAGTTTGAAATATTTTACAACTATCTAAACTGGGCCTGAACATCGCGGAGATCGACTTAACCTTAAAAACGACACCTGGTGTAGTGTGTAAGCATGAGTACTGGGAAGACTCAACGCCTTGCAGTGTCCCTCACCGGCCTTCATAGCTCCTCTGCTCGCTTACAGCACTTGCCCCAGCGCCTCGGTGGCTAGGAGATGTTTACTTTCTCGCCTGGTATACAGGAAACCGTGGGTTTCACTCCGGCCCTGACTTCTATTGTGTATGCGGAGTCTGTATATTGCTTTCCCGTGGTCACGTGGGTTTTTCTCCGGGTCCTCCGGGTTTCCCCACATGTAGAATCAACATCACGCGTTTAGAGCATTTGGCTGCTATGAATTTCCTCGTAGTAAGCAACTTAGTCGTGATAGCCAGGTCACTTCTAAACAATACGTTAATAGATCAGTGGGCTTTACCTGGTAAGATGCAAAATATAGTTTAGTTTTATTTGTATCTTTTATTAATTGATTTGTTTACTTTTCCTATACTTTGCACTCCTGTCGTGTTTGTGTTTTGTGTTTGTTGTGTAACGTTCTGACCCCAGTGCCGGTACTGGACCATTTGTGATAAAAGAGCTTCATACCTCATCGGATTCCTCCTACAGTTTGTATATACAGATTCAGATGTATGATTCAACTTATTTCGCACCGTACATAGTCAACAGTGCTAATCGGAGGTGTGGGGGAAGGAACGTCCCCATGACTCTACAGACGAGGAGGTGAAGAACTTCTGATTGTACAGGTAGTCCCCAAGTTACAATGGTCCGACTTACGATATATCGATCTTACAATGGCGATAGCGATACGACAAAATTGTTAAATATGTTACATTTCGCGCGGGAGACAAACGCAGCAGCGTAGGAGGTACGATACTATACTTTATCATTGCCATCCTCCTCTTCCGACAACGAAGTTAATGTAGCCATCAACAACCTAACATCGTTCATGTATGCAGACGACGGACAGAATCTTGGTGAGTACAGTACAATATGATTTGTTACAATACGTTCAATGCATGTTAAAAGTTTCTTTTATAGCAGATAGGATTGTTTCCTGAAAAAACTTTATATTAAATTGCAGTTCATATAGGTAGGCTAAGAATTTACCTTGTTTTTTTACTTTAAATTTTACTGTGCAATACAGTATTGTAACTAATAAATACATACAGTATAGAGTTTATACAGTACGGCACTGTAAATTGCTCTGTATTGCTAAATTATCACCATTCTTGAAGACTCCTGGGTAGGCTAGGCCATCTTTGACTTACGATATTTTCTACTTACGATGGGGTCGTCGTAACGCATCTCCATCGTAAGTAGAGGACTACCTGTATTTGTTGAGTGTGATACATCCTAGACTACGTCAACTGTGTGAAGGAGCGACATCAGCGGGGCGCGAGTTCACGTTGAGACGTCTCCACGCGGGGTCTCCTCGTGATGGGAGCCCCACGGTGTCCGCGTCTCTGACGCTCAGGGCCGCGCTGCCACCCGGCGTGGGGAGCGGTGGCGCAGCGGTTAGCGGCGCGCTGCGCTACGAACCCGGGCCGACCGAGTTGGATTCCCGCTCAGGCCGCCAACTGCCGGTGACGAATGATCTTAACAACCGGTCCTGGACCTCCCCTAGGTCGACTAGGCCTCAAATGTGTACCTGGTGCGGTGTGTAGTAAACATCGCCACTAGGGAGACAAAGGCGGCCGGGCGTGGTGCTGGCAATCAACGCCCTCGTGTGCCACTGGTGGCCTTCACAGCTGCTGCTACTCGCTAACAGCACTTGCCCCAACAATCTGTTAAGGCTACACGGGGGATCTTTGTCCTTGTCTCCGTTAGTCAGGGCTATGCTGCCATCTAGTGATTTCAAAAGATCGATGTAAGTTGTTTTTTACCGCCTTAAATGCAAACAGCTGATTAATACAGAGGCTGGTTGCTATGGAGACGCGCGCCACAGTCACTATACATGGGGACGTGCGTGGAGACGCCACCACGCACGTGACAATCAATGACGACTTCAGCACTAACCGGTTGTGTGTTGGAGAGTGAACCCGCTACAACTTTGACGATTTGAGTTCCGTGACGTTTCGCTGGTGACTACAACAACAAGCAGCTGCATCGGGCAATTTGCAGGCATGGCCCACTAAGCTATGCGGCTCTTTTATAGTTCTACTCACAGAAGCGACCTCACCACACGTGACGATAGCTCCATGAGGTGGCTTGTTACGTAGAAATGTATAGCAGCCAAATGCTCATAATTCAAAAAGTGGAGGTTAAACCTGAGGACCCGGAGAAAAATCCTCACGACCACAGGGAGAGAAAGATATGGAAACTTCAAATATACACCAAGCGAGGTAGTTAACATCTCCTAGCCGCCGTGGTGCTTTGATGTGAAATGATGCCCTGAGCCTCGTGTCAGTGTCTTGTGAACCATTATATTTCTAATCCTAGTGCCACCCTTTAATTGGCTGTTGGTATCCTGAACAGAAATTATTAATAATGGCTTAACTTCTGAAGATAAGAACATATGAAGGAGGGGGGGAGCAGGGGGAGGGGAAGGAGGGGGAGAAGTGGGGAGGGGGAGGATGGGGAAAAGAGGTAGGAGGAAGGGCTGGTGACCGGTCTTGTGTGGGGAATGTGATCAGCATGAAATATATAAATATATAATAATTATTTGCTATTTAAAATATTTGTATTACCTCCAACGTGCACGCTCCATTGCTTATTAACGCTCTCAGTTGCAACGAAGTCCCAATCCATAAATTCGGCATCACCAAAATATTCTTCCTCACCGCTCCCACTCCCCATTCGTGTTTTTGTGGACCCAGCCCCAAGCGGTGCCAATGGAGGATCACGCAGCAACATCGCACCAGCACAACGGTGCGTCACGTGGCACTGTCTAGCTCAGGGGTGGGCAAACTTTTTGACTCGCGGGCCACAATGGGTTCTAAAATTTGACAGAGGGGCCGGGCCAGGAACAGATGGGTGGAGTGTTTGTGTGAACTAATATAAATGACATGTAAAAATCATTACATGGAAGGATTTGGCCTTTAACATGTAGCAAAGCATTTATTTGCAAGGCAATTTTACAAATTGCACGAACATGAACAATACAAAAACATGTCGTAACGTGACTGATCAACATCATGAAAACATCTGAGGCCTGCGCCCAAACCAATTACTTCTTTATTATCTACATTAACAGGTTAGAGCAGCCACGCAGGCTGTGTCGGAGATTTGGCTCCAACCTCGCTGCAACAACACATCATCACTTTCAGTTTCAGTGGGAACAGTGTTGTTGATCTCCAATTTTTACCAGTGCATCCAAGTCTGGAGTTATTTTGGTTGTGGCAATTCTCAGGATAGATCTGAGGTGCTAATCCGTTAACTTTTATCTGTGAGGCGGCAGAAGGCAGCAGTCAGTGGCTCTGGATGAAGAGGAAAGACCCCAGCTGGGCCCCAAAGTGAGAGGGCCAGGAAGTATGCAGTCAACAATGCTTGACTCAGGGAGGAGGACGCCCCTGCCATGCATAGTCCCATGGGATGTTGGATATCAACAACAAGCTAACTCCTATGACTAATTGGGAATGGGACGCAAGCATAGGATTGATCACCCTATCGCTGGCCGCCTTTGGGGAGGGTGTATAGTATGAAAGGCCGAAACACCCTAGAAACCAAAGGTACACTACTGACGATGCGCTCCCCAAATTTCACCAGGCTCACTGTTCATGAACTCTTGGAAGTGCTTGCACAAAGGATAGTAACATCTCATCCTGTGTTCTTGGAATCTGTGACGGGCTTTGTTGGCGTTAATGATGCTGAATGTCTGCTCACACACATAAGTCGAGCCAAACAAAGTCAGTATCTTCTGTGCAGTCCTCCGGAGGTTTGGAAATGTGGCTATGTTAAGTGAAGCATAAAAGTAATTCAGTTTAACAGAGTTGAACTTCTCCTTTAGGACGGAGTCAGACTGAAGATCTATCAGTTCCAACTGCAGCTCCTGTGGTGCTGTTTCAGGGTCTTGTGACAGGGGACAGGACACCAGCTGAAGTGACTGTTCAATGTTTTCGAAATCAGAGAACCTATACGGCAGAATTTTCCGTGCAGGTCCTCAAGTGATTTGCTGTATTTTTATGCGTTTCTCGGTGCCTCTTCCTGCATGGCAAGTGTGGGGAAATGAGCAAAAGATTTGTTCGCAATTTGTCCGGAGAACAAAGTGAGCTTGGATTTGAAGGCTTTCACATGTTTGTACATGTCGTGAACAAACTGATCTTTCCCCTGCAGTTTCACATTCAGCTCATTCATGTGTGAAAATATGTCCACAGCAAACGCAAAGTCACTAAGCCAGTTCTTGTCGCTTAGCTCAGGGAATTCGTCAGATGTCCCCATCAACTCAAAAAATGCGATGATGTCCTCTTTAGCTCTCACACTCGTTGTAACATTTTCCCCAAAATTAACCAGCGGACACGAGAGTGGTACAGCAAGTCCAGGAACGTAATAAACTGACGGTGCTGAAGTCCCCTTGCTCGTATAAAATTCACAAGATTTACGACTGGATTCACGACATGATTAAGCTGCAATACAGACTTACACAGAGATTCCTGATGGATGATGCAGTGAAGGAAAATAAGATCCTGGACAGGGTTTTCCTCTTTCACTTTATCCTGGATTCTTTTCAGCAGCCCAACATTTTTTCCAGTTAAATTTGGCGATCCATCCGTTATGACATTGACAAGTCTACTCCAAGGTAGCTTCATTCTTTCGATGACAGCAGATACCTAGTTATACAAGTCCTCTCCCCGCGTTGTTCCTTTCAGGGACTCCATGGGCAAAAACTCCTCTGTTATCGCAAAACTGTCGTCAATGCCTCGGATAAAAATGAGGAGCTGAGCAGTGTCTTTTACGTCCGTACTTTGATCCAGTGCAAGTGAATATAATTCAAAGGAATCAGACTTTTTGTTTAATTGACTGGCTATATTTTCATCAATCAGTTCCACACGGCGAGTCACAGTCCTGCTTGATAAACTGACTTTTTCAAATTTGCTTTTGATCTCCTGACACAAGATGTCTGCTGTCTGTACCATGCATTATTTTACAAACTCGCCTTCGGAGAAAGGCTTGCTAGCCTTTGCTATTTCGAATGCCACCAAAAAACTTGCCTTGGTAGTTGACTCTTGAATCCCAATTTGTTCGTTGAAAAAAATGTTGCTGAGTCTGTAAATTAGCCGTCAACCTCTGAGCCGTAGCCGCCGTTCTTGCGTTGACTGCTTGCTAGCGTAGTTCGCATGCTTTGTAGCAAAGTGACGGCTGAAGTTGCACTCCATGAAAACTGCGACAGTTTCTCGGCATATCAGGCAAACAGCCTTCGATTTTGTTGTCCACTCCGTGTTAAACACTCGGCACTCATTGTCCAATTTTCGTTTCCTTGATCCGCTCATTTTACAGAAGGGCTCGCAGGGCAAAGCGAAAAAGTGAAGGGAGCACCGTATCTAACTCAGCAATATAAACAAACCCTGAAAATGGCGCTGACGGCCCACAATGCATTGCGAGATCATGTGCCCTTTCGAGCCCTATACAGTAGAACCTCTGGTCACGACCATAATTCGTTCCATAACTTTGGTCGCAACCCAATTTGGTCGTGACTCGAACCTAATTTCCCCATTGGATTGCATGTAAATACGATTAATCCGTTCCAGACTCCTACGAACTGTATATAAATATTGTTTTTTTAAGATTTTTAAGCACAAAAATAGTTAATTATGCCATAGAATTCACAGTGTAATAGTAAACTAAATGTAAAAACATTGAATAACACTGAGAAAACCTTGAACAACAGAGAAAACTAACATTGCCGCATCAAGGTTTAGAATCGTTCAACAAGATGATTGTTTTGTCTGCTACATCAGTCGGTCGATTCTGAGAGAAAGATAGAATATTCGTATGAGCAATTCATGTTTCTATTGAAAGTAAGTTAACAGTGATATTTGGGTACAGTATTGTTTTTGGAAGCATTCAACGTAATATCGTATGAACGTTTACTTCACCGCATCATCGTATGAATGATGTGAGAAGAGATTAACGGGTTCTTATGTTAGCGATTTACGTACTCAGCGCTTTCGCTCTCTAAATTACGGCTTGAATGAGGGGGGAGGAGTATGACTACACTCAAAAAATTAATATCTTACTAAGCGAGACTGACTGAGCAAGCGGCCACACGTGGGTTGCTGTTGTTAAACAAACAACAGGAAATTTGGCGCTTTCAAAAAAATGGTGCGGAAGGGGAAATCGGCCGCGGCCGTGTTTGATTGCCACCCGAGTATGTGTTCGCGACCAGATTCAAAAAAATTGTGAATTTTTTGGTAGGAACCCGATTTGGTCGTGGTCAGAAGCGTTCGTGACCAGAGGATCTACTGTACACCACACTCCCGGTCAAAGTGCGCAATCTAATGGGGAAATGGGGGCATTACAGGAGGAAGGTAAAATGTAATTTCATGATAATATTTCGACAAGTTCAGGGGGCTGGATTAATAAGCCCAACGGGCCGTATACGGCCCGGAGGGCCGTACTTTGCGGTAGAGTAATGGTAGTAGTCTAGCTACTACCATGACCACCCAGCAGTCATCACACCAGCATCACGGTGCGTCACGTGGCACCGTATCTTATCTTACCTATAAACGTCACTTTTTGTCGGTCTGTCTGTCTGTCTGTCCGTCCGTCTGCCTGCGTACGCTCGCTTGCGAGGGATTTGGCGCTCGGGCCGTGGGGTTTAGGACGAAAAAAATTTGCCGGCGGGCACGCCCCCGGCCCCGCGGTGGGAATAGGCATTTCCGATTTTTCGTCTCTAAACTTTAAATCGGTCCGATTATCGATTTTGTGCGATTTATCTTTATTTATTTATTTACATTTGCCGACCGGCACGTGACGAGGCACGCATTTGCGCATGCGCGAGGGTGGTTGCCCCTGGCAACGGGCAGCAACGCCGTCGCCGCGTGGTGGCCGCCATTTTTAATTCACGTTAAAAATATGCGCACGCGTTAACACGCGACGCTGAGGTAAATTCATCAAAGTTTCACGTCCTCTTCACTCCCCCACCCACCCCAATGTGCGCAATTACTATTATAGGGTCGGTAGATAATAAAATTATAGCGATTACACAGTATTATTCTAGCGCGGGGGGGGGGGGGGGTAGCGGCCCCAGCACCCAGCCTCGGCCGGGTGGGCAATCTAGGCGAGGCCGGAGGCTCTGCACGGTACTAGGCCTCGACACCCCACACGTGTCAGGCGAAGACTTTGTGCTATAAACTCGATGTACCCAGCATTTAAAATATTCCGAAAACTTTAAAACATAACATACCAACGAAAATACAACTGTGTAATTAAAATTTTAAATCCGGCCGACCCGAGATTCGATTCTCTGAATCGCGCAAAGGAATCGAACGCTGTAGACTCCTTTAGAATCGGCCAATTCCCGTTTATTATAAGTTGGTAATAGAGTCGATATAAACTGCTACGAACGGGAAATATCCGGCGTTGACCGGGGCAAAAATATAATTCACAAACTCATGAGAACTTTAAAACATAACATACCAATGAAAATTAAACTTTGTAATTAAAAATGTACACCTCCAACGCGCCAGGAATCGATTCTTTGAATCGCGCTAAGGAATCATTGAAGGTTGTAGATTACTTTAGAATCTCCCTATTCCCGTTTAATATACTTACGTGTCGCCAAGTTTGCTTAACATTTCCCACAGACACACACATTAACACATTTAGCTTTTACATTTAACATACAAAACGTCAGCATGTACTGCTGTCATCATAGGCAAAAATATATACACCATCACCACTCTCCCTCACCACTCACACCACTCACCATCACTCACACCACTCACCATCACTCACCACTCACCCTCACCACGACTACTCACCCTCACCACTCTCCCTCACCACTCTCCCTCACCACTCTCTCACCACTCATCCTCACCACCACCACTCACCCTGACCACTCACACTCAACACTCACCCTCACCACTCACCACTCACTCTCACTACTCACCCCTCTCACCATTCACCCTCACCACTCACCCCTCTCACCACTCACCCTCACCACTCATCACTAACTACTCTCACCACTCACCACTCTTCCTCACCACTCTTCCTCACCACTCACCCTTACCACTCATCACTCACTACTCACCCTCACCACTCATCACTCACCCTCACCACTCACCCCTCTCCCTCACCACTCACCCTAACCCCTCTCCCTCACCACTCATGCTCATCACTCACCCTCACCAAGCATCCTCACTACTCACCATTCACCCTCACCACTCACCCTCACCACTCACACTCACCGCTCACCCTCACCACTCACCACTCTTCATCACCACTATTCCTCACCATTCACCACTCACCCTCACCACTCACGCTCACCACTCACCCTAACCACTCACCCCTCACGCTCACCACTCACGCTCACCACTCACCACTCACCCTCACCACTCACCCCTCACTACTAACTAATCACCCTCACCATTTACCTCTCACCACTCACCCTCACGACTCACACTTACCACTAACCCTCACCACTCACACTCACGCTCAACACTCACACTCACCCTCACCACTCACCCTCACCACTCACCACTCACCCCTCTCCCTCACCCTCACCACTCACCCCTCTCCCTCACCACTCACGCTCACCACTCACCCTCGCCAATCATCCTCACTACTCACCACTCACCCTCACCGCTCACCACTCACCCTCACCACTCACCCTCACCACTCACCACTCACCCTCTCCCTCACCACTCACGCTCACCACTCACCCCTCTCCCTCCCCACTCACGCTCACCACTCACCCTCACCATTCTTCCTCACCACTATTCCTCACCATTCACCACTCACCCTCATGAAGCATCCTCACTACTCACCATTCACGCTCACCCTCACCACTCACCCTCACCACTCACCCTCACCACTCATCCCTCTCCCTCACCACTCACCCCTAACGCTCACCACTCACCCTCACCACTCACCCCTCACTGCTCACTAATCACCCTCGCCCTCACCACTCACCTCTCACCACTCACCACTCACCCTCACCACTCACTCTCACTACTCTCCCTCACCACTCACCCACACCCCTCACCCCTCTCCCTCACCACTCACGCTCAACACTTACACTCACCAACCATCCTCACCCTCACCACCACCACTCACCCTCAACACCCACCCTCACCACCACCACTCTTCCTCACCACTCTTCCTCATCACTCTTCCTCACCCCTCACCACTAACCACTCACGCTCACCACTCACGCTCACCACTCACCACTCACCCTCACCACTCACCCCTCACTACTCACTAATCACCCTCACCGCTCACCACTCACCTCTCACCACTCACCCTCACCACACACCATTCACCACTCACGCTCACCACTCACCCTCACGACTCACACTTACC
>CM025637.2:539122-575325 GCA_014621495.2 Entosphenus tridentatus
CACACACAGACAGTGTGTGTCGCAGCCTCGCATACTCTCACATCCACACACAGCCATTGTGTGTCACAGCCTCGCACACTCTCACATCCACACACAGACATTGTGTGTCACAGCCTCGCACACTCTCACACTCACACACCCACACACACATTGTGTGCCACAGCCTCGCAAACTCTCATATCCACACACAGACATTGTGTGTCACAGCCTCGCACACTCTGACACCGACACACAGACATTGTGTGTCACAGCCTCGCACATTCTGACATTCACACACAGACATTGTGTGTCACAGCCTCGCACACACTCACATCCACACACACAGACATTGGTGTGTCACAGCCTCGCATACTCTCACATCCACACACACAGGTATTGTGTGTCACAGCCTCGCTGCTGGATGAGCGCCTCCCCGCGCCGTGCGCGCCCTGGCGGGAGGGGGGGTTATTTGACCATACTTCACCGCTCTCGTCGGTGCGCATTGGCGATGAATTGTGAACGTAGAAGCGTAGAGATGCAGTACAACAATGGTTCACCCCTTAATTTTGGAGCTTTCGTGACTGCAGGAATTATTCTTTGGTTCTTTCGGTTAAGTCACGTCTAAAGATAAAATAATAAATTAAATAATAGCATATTTAATGTATTATTTTATCTTTAGACGTGACTTAACCGAAAGAACCAAAGAATGGTTCACCCTGCACTGCCCTCTGCTGGTGTGATGTGTAAACATTCGGCACCTACCCCCTCGCGTGCCGTGCCGGCCTTCATAGGTGCTGCTGCTCGCTAACAGCACTTGCCCCAGTACCCAGCAGTATGGTTTAGTAGAATATTGAAACTGTTAAACTAATTTTTTTCACCTGGTAGAAGCCACTGATCCATATCGCTCTATTTTAGAGTCTGCGCCTCTCTCCCCGTGGTGGCGTGGATTTTCTCCTGGTTCCTCGCGTTTTCCCCTCCACGTTTAGAATAAATTTGCATTCAGAGGATTTGGCTGCTACTATGAATATCCACGTGATGAGCCACTTCGTAATGTGTGAGTCAAGTCGCTTCCGAACAAAGAGCGACATGGTTCAGTGGGTTCCTTACCTTTTTAAATATAATGAAAAGTTGATGAAGGTGGGGAGCACATAAGTGCAGTGCAACACAGCGGGAGAGGGGGTGTAAGACTGAGGAACTCACAAGCGAAACGCAGGAATCTGTTCACGACCCTTTCAAGGGAGAGGACCGTTGTGGCGTCCAGTGAAGTGGGAGGTGGGGGTGCAGATTTCCTTGGGATCTCTCTCCTGGGACAACCACCAACAGCATCACACACAGCCTCGTTTAACCAAAGCATTGGAACACTCAGCATCCATAGCACACGCAGCCCGTGTCTCACACACAGCCCGTGTCTCACACACAGCCCGTGTCACACACACAGCCAGTGTCTTACAGACAGCCCGTGTCTCACACACAGCCAGTATCTCACACACAGCCCGTGTCTCACACAGTGTCTCACAGACAGCCTTAATGTCTAACACACACACACACACACAAATACACCCTATGTCTAGTACATAGTGCCCATGTTTCTAACACACACAGCCCGCGTGTCTAACACACACAGCTCATGTGTCAACAACACGCAGCCCGTATGTCTAACACACACAGCCTGTGTGTCTAACACACACATCCTGTGTTGTGAGTGTATAACCATGAGACACTAAGGATCTGTACCTGCACATCTCCTCCAGGTGCTCCTGTGAAAGAGAGAGAGAGAGAGAGATCATGAGTGATGTCTCTACCCTTGGACTACGAGCCCCTCTGCCACTGCCCGCTCTGTTGTTCTGAGCACCCAAACGGTGTCTCAAGAGAGGTGCTCGCCACCTGCAGGAAGGCGAGCGAGTCCTTCTCGTGCTGCAGAGCGCGCAGGCGAGCGGCTGCCGCCTGCAGCTCGCCGATCTCCCGCTTGTGACGAGCGATGTCCGCGTCTATCCGGGACAGAAGCTCACGCTCCTTCACGGCCACGCGTTGGAGAGCCTCCTTCTCGTCCTCGTTCAGAGCTTTTTTTAGGCAGGCGAACTTGCCCGTGATGCGACCCCTGATCCCGGCCACCGATTCCTGCGGAGACGCGGGGACCACGGTTGGCTCCTTGAGCCATAACCCACTCCGTGTGTGCGTGTGGGCGCCGTGGTGGCTAGGAGATGTTGATTCCCTTGCCTGGCATACAGCAGGTCGGGGTTCGATCCTGATCCTGACACCTGTATATTTGGAGTTTGTTCTCTCTGTAGTCATATGGATTTTTCTCCGGGTCCCCCTGTTTTTGCCTCCTAATTTAGGGTCAACGTCGCGCGTTTAGAGTATTTGGCTGCTATAATATTCCACTTTACAACTAGCCACTTTGGTGAGCTATAATTTGTAATAGCCAGATTGCTTCTGAGAAAATAAATACATAGCTCAGTGGAACCGTTCCTGGTAAAATAAAAATTACTTTAGTCTATGGGTCTCTATAGGTCTCTATGTATATCTATGTATCTCTGTCTGTCTCTATGGGTCTCTATATATCTCTGTATATCAGTGTTTCTCTAGGGTGTCTAGGTATTTCTATGGGTGTAGTATGTATATTGATGTCTATGGATCGATATGGGTATCTATGTATATTTTGCTGTTGCTATACATTTCCACGTGATAATGATGATATCAGCCATTTGGTTGATCTGTAATTTGTGATTGCCAGGTCGCTTCTGAAAAAGAGCAACACATCTCAGTGGGCCTTTCCTGGTAAAATTATAAAATAATATTCCCTAGTGGTGAATCATGCCCCAGTGACGAGGCGCCCATGAGTCTGAGTCGATCCATGCCAAGTGGGCAAGAGGGGTGCCGCTTTCTTCTTGTTTCTCCCCTAGAGGGCGCTGGGGTTGTGGATGTTGAGACTCGGGCACTCAAGAGTCCGGTGGGGGCCCCCTCGTGGGTCCGACGAAATGTGGCGAGATGTTAACTACCTCGCCTGGTGTACAGGAGACGTGGGTTCGACCACGACCCTGATGCCTTGTGGATTTTTCGCCGAATCCTCCGGATTTTCCCTCCACATTTAGAATCGGAGTAACCAAGGGCGGGTTTCCGATAAGTCCGACTCGGGTTTATAATCCAAGGCATTCCTTATCTGTTGTGCACAACCCGCAGAGCCCAAGAGTGTCTCCTCGTTCAAGCGTTTAGAGTACCGTATTTAGAGTATTTGGCTGCTATCAATATCCACCTGATAAGCCATTTCATTGATCTATAATTTGTGATATGCAGGTTCCTTCTACAAAATAACTACATGGCACAGTTGGGGCCTTAGCTGATGATGATTGCTTGTGTTGCGATCGAAACGTCGTGATATTTTTATTATTTTTTCAACGGTTTTACTTAACTTGACTCCTATGTTTGTCGTGGTCAAATCTTGTAATTAAAATTTAGTCTACTTACTGTTGTCCAATCAATTCCAAATTTTGCACACGCACTCAGATCTGGTGACAATTAATTGGCTCTTTTAAAGCAATTAACATTTCGTATGCAAGGCTTATTAATTAAATATATTTTTGTGTAGGTCAAAAACGCCGCGGTCCATAAACTCTGGAATCGCCTCGCTCAAGAAGCAGGCGCCGCGTGTCTCTTGCACTCAAGATGTCGTCCACTTCCCATTGTCCAATCGAGTTATTTACTTTTAGTGCACTTTAAAATAAAACCGTTGTTTTTCAAAAACTTTTTTAAGGCGTTTATTACTCACTTTATTTTCATTTTTTCTTTTTATTTGTATTAGTTTATTGTTATTAAAAGAACATTCTATGTGACTTTACCGAAATACCCAAATAATATGCTTCCTGCAGTCATGAAAGCTTTATGTCAAGAAAATGAAAATAGTTTAGTCGTTGGGTCTCCATGTATCTCTATGTGTCCCTATGTATCACTATTTGCCCCAAAGTATCTCTATGGGTCTCAATGCATCTCTATGGATCTCTATGTATCTCTATGGGTCTCTATATATCACTAATTGTCTCTATGTGTCTCTATGGGTTTCCATATATCTCTATGTATCCCAATGTATATATATGGGTCTGTAGGTAATTATTTGGGTCTCTTTGTACCTCTCTTTGTCCCTATGTATCTATATGGGTCTGTTGCTATATTTTCACCTGATGATGATGATGCCAGCCACTTTGCCGAGCTGCTATTGTTTGTGACAGCCAGGGTTGCTTAGGAAAAATCTACACAGCTCAGTGGGCCTTACCTGGTAAAATAAAAATAGTTGGAGTTTAAATAGACTCCTGTGACGTGATTAGGGACGGCGTGAGGTGCAGCTGTACGGTGTTCGTGCCTCTGCGTCCATGCTGGTACGCAACCTCCCGTGCAGCGCAAAAGCTGCACCACAGCTCCACCCCGACAATCCGTGGCACTCTCTACATTTGTTTTTTCCACAGGAGTGGAAGACGCGATGCCAAGTAACCCAACCTCACGGCTGACTCGCTAAAGCGGCTATCAAATGCGGTAAATGTGCAACCCCCTGTAGTTTATGTTGAGTTCGAAAGTTAATAATATAGTTAGGAGGCATCAAAATTGTGAAGCTGCACGAAGTTGGCTTGGATTTTGACCTCTACGACTTCCACACTGGGTGGAGGTCACGGGGTCAAAGAGTCAGACCCGGGCACGGTACCTGCGCCTCCTTGCGAGCGGCCTCCATCCGCGTCACGGACTCCTCCGCCTTCATCCTCTTCTCCTCCACCGCTCGCATCTCCTCCCCTACGCGCGTCTGTAGTGAGAGACGAGACGTCAGCAGGGGGAAACTCCAGCCCCCTGAGCCACCCCTCACACCGCCCTTCCCTCCACACCGACACCTCCAGAGCAAAGGCCCTCATCTCCACGCTGCTTTTGTATGGCGACTGAGAGTGGGGGAATGGAGAGTGGGCAAGCTGATGCCTCGTTGTAGCAGCACCCGGTGAGAGCCGTGCTGGCTTGGTGTCCATTTCGACTCGGAATCATGGGCCCATGTGACCACAGCTGTCTAGTTTATAAGATAAATCTAAATTTCGATTTAAAGCTTTCGTGACTGCAGGGATTCATCTTCTTGGTTCTTTCGGTAAAGTCACGTAGAAGGGAAGTAATAAAAGAATACAAATAAAACATAATAAAATAATTCTCACAACGTTTCGGCCACAACGCAAGCAGCCGTCCTCAGGTGAAACCAGGTTTGTCGAGGCGACAGCGTCTGAATGAAACAGCACATATGCTTGGAGCATATATATAAGCTGGGTTGGAAGGGGGGGGGGGAAAGGGCACCTTGACAAAATAATTTGCATATCAAGAGGAATTTAGCATATTTATGGGAAATGCAGGTATGTGATTAGTACTACTTATGTCCGTGCATTATGCAGGATTAGCAGCATCCAAGGGAGGGGATATGGGAAATGCAGGTATGTGATTAGTGCTACTTTGCCCGTGCATTATGCAGGATTAGCAGCATCACAGGGAGGGGATAGGGGTAGCATTAATAAAGGGAAGAAGTGTTAATAGTATGTAGCTGCAGTAACTAAAACCACCACGTAAACAACTAAAGTATAAACTACATAGTATCATCATTATACTAAATATACTCTACAATAAGCTGAGTTACTAACAATAAGTAATACATTACAATTCTACGTCGTAAAAAATGTTGGGTTTGTCTATGGCAGTATATAGTACGGTGTAGACTCGTGCGATGTAAGAGAATAAAGTTTAGAGGGAAGCATATTATATTTTTTACGACGTAGAATTGTAATGTATTACTTACTGTTAGTAACTCAGCGTATTGTAGAGTATATTTAGTATAATGATGATACTATGTAGTTTATACTTTAGTTGTTTACGTGGTGGTTTTAGTTACTGCAGCTACATACTATTAACATTTCTTCCCTTTATTAATGCTACCCCTATCCCCTCCCTGTGATGCTGCTAATCCTGCATAATGCACGGGCAAAGTAGCACTAATCACATACCTGCATTTCCCATATCCCCTCCCTTGGATGCTGCTAATCCTGCATAATGCACGGACATAAGTAGTACTAATCACAGGGGCGGTTTCTTCATTAGGGCGATTGGGCGACGCACCACCAAAGTGTGAAAGGGACTTTTTCAATCACATTCACAACCTCATTCAACCACAGAGTTACGCTAGCTGTCACTGTGCCTCTGGATATAGTCCAATCAGCGTCATGTCACGTTCTGTGAAGTACCGTCTCTTTTTGGGCGATTTCACTCTGGCTGAGAATCGCCCAGAGTGTTCCCATAGACTTACATTCAAAGATGTTTTTTTTCGAACTTCAGGCGCTGCAATGCATTCTCTATGGCTTCCGGGAGGGCTCGCACTAACGTGCTTACGTCATCATACGTAAGCACGTTTCAGTCAACAATATTATTTGTCGCCACCTAGTGGAATCTTTAATAAAATAAACTGAGTGGATTGAAAATACTGTACATTTACTGGTTAAAAACCCTTGTCAAACTCCATTTGAGCTTGAATTTTGGTAAAATGTTAATTAACGTAATAACACACACACACACACACAAACCATCGCTGTCGGACGGAAGCCTGTATGTCCAAAACTGTTACTTTTCAGGAAACGAAAGAAAACCAGTTTTTTCCCCAAAATAATTTCCAAGCTCTTTTAATGCTTTTTATTGGTTAAATATTTGTAAAACACATTGACAGATGTAAAGGGTGACCAATAGCATTAATTTTTGAAAAAATATGGAGATATAAAATATGGATTCTGTATGATACATTGTTGCTGTCGGGATGGAAACCTTGTATCTCCGTATTTATATTATAATACGTAATTTATTTTATAACTAAAATAAATGTATTTATTTTGTCAGGTCTGCGACACAATCTTGGTCCACACCAAAGAAAGGTTCTCCTTTACCGACCACCTTGTAAGTGCCACGCTGCTACAAGGAGAGATGTTTCAACAGCATGGCCATACATTCCCTGTTGAGGCTCTGAACATCACTGTCAGGGCATACCCTATGTTAAATAAGGCGAAGCTGAAGACTGAACTGTCTCTAATTTATGAGAGTCCAGAATTCAAGGGCTGCTGTGGTGCACTGGCGCTGTACCAGGTTTTGCTGAAGTACATCCTTCAGGATACTTTTTCAGAGACTGTTGCTCTGTTGAACATCCTCATAACCACTCCCATGATAACTGCTGAAGCTGAGAGGTGTTTCTCAACCTTAAAGAGAATCAAGACATTCCTGAGAAATGTAATGGGACAGGAACATCTGAATGCAATGACTATGCTTTCCATGGAGAGGGAACTAGTCAGGAACATGCCTGCTTTCAATGAGAGAGTAATTGATCACTTTGCTACTTTGAAAGAGAGAAGAGAAAAAATTCAGTATAGGTAAGCAGTGTATTAAGCGAGTAATGTGATGTAAGCAGTGTAATAATAGTGAGTATAGAAACAAACAAGGAGATGTATTGTAAGAGTCACTTTATTTTTCATTAATATTAAAGTAGTGAAGTTGCCTTTACATGCTTAAGCTGTTAATTTATCCATTGCATGGGTGGACCTTATCCTTATCAATCATCCAAACATTTGCCCCCCCCCTGAGAGATTTTGCAGGAGCCGCCACTGACTGATCACATACCTGCATTTCCAATAAATATGCTAAATTCCTCTTGATATGCAAATTATTTTGTCAAGGCGCCCTTTCCCCCCCCTTCCAACCCAGCTTATATATATGCTCCAAGCACGTGTGCTGTTTCATTCAGACGCTGTCGCCTCGACAGACCTGGTTTCACCTGAGGACGGCTGCTTGCATTGTGGCCGAAACGTCGTGAGAATTATTTTATTATGTTTTATTTTTATTATTTTATTACTTCCTTTCTACGTGACTTTACCGAAAGAACCAAGAAGAAGATACATCTAATATAATTATTTCCCAGGTGGCAGTGATATCAGTCTCAAATCTATCTCCACTTAATTACTTTATACTGTAATGATGTTTAATGAAAGCCTAGCATTCAATACATCCTGAGGCTCTTTCCTGAAATGCAAACCCAAAGTTTAGCTACATAGGCATAGAGACAGATTCAAAAGGGAGAGCATGAACACACGATAATTGTTTTCATCAGATGTTGTGTAGCTGAGTGACAGAATTGGTCAGATCGTGTTACGGTGTCTCACTCTGAGAGCCTCACCTTCCGTGTCTCGTGCTCGTCCTTCAGCGTCAGGACCTTGTGTCCTGTGTGTTTTCCTGCGATGGTGCAAGTTGAGCAGACCAGGCTGCTGTCTACTGTGCAGTAGAATTTCAGTGCCTCACTGTGCTCAGGGCATCTTCGCTGATCCAAGCTCGCAGTGGGATCCACCACGGCGTGGTCTCTCAACCTAGGATTCTCCAGATGAGGCCTAAAGTGAGAAAAACAGTAGGACATTTCGCATCTCAGGCAGGTCTTCACTGCAGGAGTGTGGCCATCACCGCAGATGTCACACACGACGGCCGTGGCCATCCCGTCTACAACTCTGAGCTGCTCCACCAGGTTGGCAAGGGCCACGTTCCTCCTCAGCTGGGGTCGCACAGGGAAAGTCGCTCGGCACTGCGGGCAGCTGAAGCTGCTCGCCGTCTTCCAAACGGCCTCCAGGCACCGGAGGCAGAACGAGTGTCCGCAGCTCAGCGTGGAGGGGCAGACGAACGTGCCCAGGCAGATGGAGCAGCCCAGCTCACTATTCACACTCTCACTGGGAGTCGCGCTCGCCATGATTCATGGGCGTAGCTGAGATCAATTGCTGTGTGGCTCAAAGAGACGCTGGATCAGGACTTCTCTCTTATAGCGACGGTCAAGAAGGAAGTAAAATACTTAAAATATTTCATTGTCGTCACTGACATCACGAGACACTGCTCGGAATGTTAACACATGTCCTTGGTGTGCAAACAGCAGCTTCAAGGTTAACATTGTTACAGTATACACCTTGACACGAACAAAATGTATCAAAGGAATCTATTATTTTAACAAATATATTAATTTAAAGAAATTAGTGTTGTTGTTAATATAAATCGGTGTCAGCTGTAGTGGCTTATTCATGAGATTAGTATCGAGAGATAAACTCATCTATCCAGAGCTCAGCGCACAAGTTGGTGTCTATGGTAAGACAGAGCAATGGATTGGGTGCCACCATGGCAATGAGATGTTATCTCGCCCGCCTTACGGCTGCTTTATATTTAATGTTTGCGTCTTTCTCTCTCTCCCCTTGGTCGCTGGAATTTGTATCTGGATCCTCCGGTTTACCATCCACATTTAGAATCAACATCAAGCATTTAGAGTAGTTAGCTGCAATCAATATCGACATAATCCGCTTCAGTGCGCTCTCGATTCCAATAGGCAGGTCGCTTCTGACAAAGAGCCACATAGCACAGTGAGTCTTACCTGGTAAAATAAAAAAAATAGTTGCTATAGTTATAGATATCTCATGATGTCCTGTAATTAAATCTCTGGGTAATTACCCCAATGTGAATGAGTTGCTTGAATGTCATTGTGGCATCCGGGATGGAATTTGTCTGTAGCCTCCCGTGACCCATCCTGGAATCTTGAGCCTTTTGCTACCAGTGTAGCTCTATCACCAACTCTACCTGCCTCTATCACCCACTGCTGGCGATGTCACCGTCTCTCACTCTCACCTTGCCTGAGACTGCAGATTCCCATTCCGACCATTCATAGCCACACCACCACTAATTTCACAAGCGTTGTTTCATATTCGCATGTACGGCTACTCTACACGTGTCCTCTACCCGTCTTTCTACATCCTCCTCCCCTCCCAAAGTGGTCCGGGCTTTGCTCATCACACCACGCTGCCCCTCTAGCGTTCTGAGGCACAGTGTGGTGCGATGCACAGGCATTGTGGCAGCTAATCAAAGCCTGATGGCTGCTCCTCAAGGTTTTTCAGAAGAACCAGAAGTTTAATTCCCTGAGTCGAGCCCATTGAGCTTAAACGTCATTTTTCAGGAGGGGGTTCGGCCGGCAGACATTAACAAAGCATTCCACAATTATACAATGACAAAGATCCACCATATAGCCTTAACAGACTGTTGGGGCAAGTGAGTTAGCGAACACCTGTGAAGGCCGGCACTGCACACAAGGGGGTGGGTGGCCAGCACCACGCCTGGCCGCCTTTGTCTCTCTAGTGGCGATATTATTACGCCCCACACCAGGTAAACATTTGAGGCTGAGCTGACCTAGGGGAGGCCCAGTACCAGGTCAGATAATCGTCACCGGTGTTGGCCGTGAGCGGGAATCGAACCCGGGTTTCCAGGTTCAGGGCCCAGCGCGCTAATCACACCCACTCACACACACTCACTCTCCTATGCACTCACTAACACACCCACTCACTCATCTACCCTCCCACTCACCTACTCTGACACACACTTAAGAATCAGAATAATCAGAAGTTCACTTCCCTGACGAGAGACCACTGAGCTACGACCCGGGCGGCAGATGTGGCCAAGTTTTGTCGTTGGTCGCTGGGCCCTCCATAACTCTGCCCACCACGAAAGACCCAGGCAACAAAATAACAAGAGCCATTTTGTCGAATTTGGTAAAAAAAAACTCAACATTTCAAGAGCTGCCACAATTAATGTAAATATGAGACGTGTACATATATGTATGTATTGAACTTCTTTCACGTGGTGCGTAGCCAACCATGTTAATCGGAGGTGTATAAAAATACAAACTAAACACAGCAAGAAGCAGTTCTACAGAAATGTATTTGTCAATTTAGATGATGTAAAAGTGCAAAGCTCTGGTGGCTTACTGACTGCACCGGATGAGTCTTGCGCTCAGGTGACAGCGAGTGGGATGCATTTTGCATGGCTTGTACGAGTGCCAGAACTGGCGAGACCTGCACTTCTGTATGGGGGTGTTTTTTTGCAATCAGGTTGATGGGTTGTATTTTGAAGGAATTTTTTGAAATCTCCATGATGCCATTCTTTTTTTTTGCCATATGCGTCAATCGGCACCCTGGGCACCCTCTACTGCTAATGAGGGACATTTCCCAGGTGAAATATTTGAATATTTTTACCACACTCACTGCTTTGAAAACGGTGGTCATGCAACGCGCGTTAAACTTACATCGGGGCAAAAAACAAGTCGGCTCAGCTTGTGGCAAATCAAATTACATCCGTTAAGGAACAGTTGAAACAAAGAAAACTCGTCCACCACAGTCATCCCAATTTTATTGTTTTTCAACGGTTTAACTATTTATTATTCATCATTATTATATATAATATTATTCATTTGATTTACAAAGTATATATTAATTGCGTATGGTTGCACTTTCTTTTTCTCATTCCGAGCTAGCCGCTGAGGTCGTGACAGGATTTTATTTGCATTCTTGTTGTTCTATAACCTCAGTACCGTCTCCATCCTGCTGTAACGTGCACTGATGCCTACTTCAGTGAGGGCGATATTGCCAAGTAGAATAAAGATCGATTGACCCACATGTTGGGGCAGCGAGGTGGCCTTGCGGCAGTGCTTACTAATTCGTTTCAGAGGTTCCACGACTGCGGGGGCTGTCACCATCACTGCTCTGTCTACTGCACAGTCGACGTCCACCATCCTCGGACGTCATTCACAAGGGTAGGCCCGTTGTACACGAGTGTCACTTTTACAATTTCCCAAAATTACACCGCAAATTTTTACAATTTTCAATTTACTCAGTAATTTGGACAGACGAATTCCATCTCGGATGCCACGATGACATTTAAGCAAGTTGGTGCATTTGGAAGTGCGCGGAAATGGAATTACAGGACATCACGAGATATCTTCAACTTGACCAACTTTTTTTTTATTTTACAAGATAAGGATCATTGAACTATGTATCTGTATTTCAGAAGCAACCTGGCTATCACATACGATAGCTCAACGAAGTGGCTTATTATAATGTGGAAATTTACAGCAGCCAAATACTCTGACCATGTGTTGATTCTAAATATGGAGTGAAAAAGCGGAGGAATCCAGAGAGAAATCCACAAGTTCAAAGAAAGAGAGAACAGGCAAACACCAAATATACAGGCGTCAGGGTCGGGATCGAACCCACGACCTCGTGCATTTAAGGCAAGGGAGGTAACATCTCACCACCACGGCGAGATTTTATCTCAATTGTGATTGCACACAGCACCTGCAATCATCGCCCGTTACTGGCAGACTCCTGCACCAGTTTAAGCTTGCAGATGAGACTCATTCTGGTCTCTCCAGTTCTCGGCAGTTTAAACTTGAAATACCTATTCACGTTCCCACCTGGTGAAAATCAGAAATCAATCAAGGGGGTAACCGGGCAGAGTTGATGAAGAGGGTTCTAACAATATATTAGGTCATGGGACATGTGAATTTGGCTGGATAGTTTCAGACATTGTGAGTACAGAGGCTACGATAATGGCCACCAATCTAGACTTGACGTAATTTTAGATTTGAAGCTTTCGTGACTGCAAGGATTCATATTCTTAGTTCTTTCGGTAAAGTCACGTAGGTAAAAAATGAAATTAATAAAAAAATAAAACAATAAAAAATCACGACGTTTCGGAGGCAACACAAGTCTCCGTCATCAGGTGGGACCGTCACAGCCAGATTAGCTGCATCAAGTGAGGCAAGGATTCAAGATGTAAGCCCTTAAAAGCAAGTTGAGGGGGGAAGGAGAGGGGGGGGGGTCATCAGAATGTGGTAGCCAATGAATGGGACGTATCGGGAGGGAGGGGGGTGGGGCTAAAAGAAGGAACGTATCGGGAGGGGGAGGGGGGCAGGGCCGAAAGTCGGCGATGTGGACGTGGCACCTTTTGTTGTATTGGGCGGAGAGGGTGAGGGGGGGCAAAGGGGGTGGGGTGTACGTGAGCATGTGTATGTACAAGCACCTGTTGGTACACATGATATAAAAGAAACGAAAATGCCCATGTTTATACCAGTGCAGGCTGAACAATAAAGAGAGTACTGTTAAACACTGGGGATGTTAACACTCGGTAAAGTAAAGTAAAATAGTGCCTGTCAGATAAGATGGTCCAAAAATGTGTCATTAAGTCTTTTTTGCATGGTTTATAACATCTTTCCAATGATTACTAAGTTTGTACCCATCATCACGGTTGAAATTATGTCTGTGTTTGTATATCTGAATGGCTTCGTGTACAAACCTTTGATGGTAGCTAGAAGGCTTGCAGAGCACCTTAGTCTCGGAGAAAACAATCTCATGAGAGCCCACCGCGTTGTAGCAATGATCGGCAATGGCGGAAGACTCAATTTTGCCGTGTTTCAAATCTGACTTGTGCTCGCGGACACGATCAGAGACATGACGTTTCGTTTCCCCAATGTAACAGTAACCACAGCTGCAGCTCAGTTTATAGACTCCAGGGTATTGCAAGTCAGGAATAACATCCTTCACAGATGGAACCAGATCACGGATTTTATGTACTGTACTGAATCGGAACTGGATCTTATGTTTGTTCATAATTTTGGAGATATTTTTGGTTACGCCTGCTATGTATGGTAACGTGACAGTTTTGATCGGAGTTTCAAGTGGCTGTTTCTGTATGGTGGGAGAAACAGCTTGGCGGATGGTGCGTTCAGAGTATCCGTTCATCCTGAGGGCCCGATGTATATGTCTCAATTCACTGGCCAGGTGGTGTTGGTCAGAAATGCCATGAGCTCTGTGGTATAGCGTTTTGATGAGATAATTATTTTGAGATGGGTGGTGGTGGGAATCGGGTTTCAAGTAGGAATCTGTGTGGGTGGCTTTCCTGTAGACAGAATGTCCCAAGGATCCATCAGGTCTCCTCTCAAACAGAATATCCAAGAATGGTAGTTTGCCATCTTTCTCCACTTCCATGGTGAATCTGATGGATGGATGTCTGGTGTTGATGTGGTCCAAAAAGTGGTTCAATGCTGGGAGGCCGTGTGGCCAAATGACGAAAGTATCATCCACATACCTCTTCCACAGGGAAGGACGTAGGGTGGATGTCTGGATGGCGTCTGATTCAAACTTTTCCATGAACATGTTGGCTATCACTGGTGACAAGGGGGAGCCCATAGGGGTACCCTCATTCTGTTTGTAGAAGGTGCCATTCCAGGTAAAATAAGTGTTGGTGAGGCAATGCCTAACCAGCGCAGGTACATCCGAATTCAATCCATGTTGGACCAAGTCCTCAATTATTGTTAGGGTGTCAGGCACTGGAACTTTGGTAAACAGAGATACCACATCAAAATTGACGAGGATATCATCAGGAGATAATATCAAGTCCTTGACCAAAGAGACTAGTTGGGTTGAGTTGAGTACTGCCGTGGAGGTCTTGCCTGTGAAGGGAAGTAGAGTATCTGATAGAAAACGGGCTAGTTTGTAGGTAGGGGAGTTAATCGTTGACACGATGGGTCGTAGCGGGGTGCCTTCTTTATGGATCTTGGGAAGACCATAGAGTTTGGGAGGTCTGGGAGCCGAGGGTTTTAGAGAGGGACGTTTGGTTGGTTCGATTAGGGAAGTCGAACTAGTGATGATTCTGTTTGGACTTGACGTAGACACCAATACGTGCACAGACCCATAGAACAGATCGAGTCTCCAAGATCCACTCAGAGGAACACTTGGATTGGAACGAGCAGTCTGGTAGCAAGGGTTGGTGGATCACAAACTCAAAAACTTCATTACCTGCGGGAATTGAAATGACGACCTGCTGGCTTGCCAGGGCATGACAGTTCAGCAAGTCAACAAATGTCACCTGTATAGGGATTGTTATTGCCCAAACATGACTACACAAACACATTGGTTTCCCTTACATGGTGGTGAGATGTTAACTACCTCGCCTGGTACGGAGGAAGTCGTGGGTTTAATCCCGACCCTGACGCCTGTACATTTGGAGTTGGGTAATCTACCCCGTGGTCGCGTGGATTTTTGTTCGGGTCCTCCGGTTTTTCCCTCCACAATTTAGAAACATTCATTTAGAGTATTTGGCTGTTGATAAGCCACTTCATTGAGCTATTATTTGTGATAGCCAGGTCGTGTCTGAAAATATATACATAGCTCAGTGGGCCTTACTTGCTAAAATAAAATAAAAAGTTGGCCAAACATCAAGGTAAAGGGCAACAGAGCTTGTAAAAATGATGACGCCTGTTTTTTGCAATGTGGCTATTCAGGCAGTGGATGGATTTGGTTCCAAGGACAAGAACCTTGTATACTAGCATCCTATTTTGTCTTTCAAGTTGTGGGCACAAACTAGGAAATAATCTTACAGCTGTGCGTTTCTGAAGCAGTTGTAAGTCCGAACCAATAATCACAGCCTTATACTAGTCCGAGTGTGTGCTGATAACACACAGTCGTAAGCTCTTTAGAATAACAATCCCGTTTGTCGTCGGCTGCAACATTTTCTCAGACTCAAGGATGGATCACGAACATATCTTAATAGATCTTATATAGCTCCTTTATTAAGGGGCATTATAAATAATTCACAATAGTACAACATATGAATGTAATCGTGGACAAAATGTGAATAAAATAGATGAAAGGAAGCAATAGGGAATTTAGTGAAAGCTAAATGTATGGTTGAGCCACAGATTCAGGAGGAACAATGCGGATTCCGTCATGGTCACAGAACAATGGACCAGCTCTTTTCCATCTCACAAATATTGGAGGGGTCGTGGGAGTATGCTTCTCCATTCTACCTCTGCTTTGTAGACTTGGAGAAAGCAAATGACCGTGTTCCACACAATATCATGTGGGTGGTGCTGTCGGAGTATGATGTGCCGGTGCCGTTTTGGTGCACGATCCTGTCCCTCTATTCCCAGAGTGTTAGCTGTGGCCGTATTCTTGGAGTTAAATCAGCGTCGTTTACCTTGGGTGTTGGAGTCCGCCAAGGGTGCGTCTTGTCTCCACTCCTGTTTGTGCCTTTGATGGACAGGATATCAAGGAGCAGCCAAAGTAAGCAAAGAATCCAGTATAGGGGTATGGAGGTGGTGTCGCTGCTTTTTGCAGATGACGTCCTCTTTGCCGCATCAGTCTGTGATCTCCAGCGTGCACTTGAACGGTTTCATGCAGAGTATGAAGTGGCTGGGATGAGGATCAGCACCTTCAAATATGAGGTCATAGTTCACTCCTGGGAGACGGTGGCTTGCTCTCTCCAGGTGAGGGGGAAACAGCTGCCCTTGGTGTAGCAGTTTAAGTTCCTCGGGATCTCTTTCACGTGTGATGGTAAGTTTGAACGGGAGATCGGCCGATGGATTGGTATTGCAGGGACTGTTCCCTTGCGAGGTAGTGAAGCGTGAGCTGAGATCTCGAACTAAGCTCTCGGTTTATAGGTTGATATACATTCCCACCCTCAACTATGCTCATGAGCTTTGAGTAATGACCAAAAAGATGAGATCGTGGGTACAAGGGTCTGAAATGAGATTTATCCGCAGGGTTGCTGGGCTCACTGTCCGTGAACGGAAGAGGAGTTCAGTAATCCAGAAGAGGTGCAAAGTCGAGACGCTTCTCCTCCAGATCGAGAGGAGCCATTTGGGGTGGTTCGGGCACCTGGCAAAGATGCTTCCCGTTAGACTCTGCCTGGAACTCTGCCGAGCACGTCCAACTGGGTGAAGACCCCAGGGCCGGACCAAGACATGCTGGTGGGACTATATCACTCGGCTGGCCTGGGACTGCCTAGAAATTCCCCAGGAAGAGCTATAGTCTTCGCCAGGGAAAGGGAGGTCAGGTCGGCCCTACTCAACATGCTGCTGCCGCGACCCTCACCAGGACAAGGGATTGAGAAATTAATAGATGAACGGAATTTATGGCAATAAATTATGATGAATGGAATGAATGATTGGGGAATGAGTGATAGGCATATGATGAGAATATGAAGAGGAAACAGTAGCGGTGGTGGTAATGATGGGGAGATTAATGGGTCGTGGGTGACCTAGGGAACAATAAGTGAGTTTTGAATGAGGAATTTAAATTAGTGAGAGAAGGTGACTGCTTAATGTGGAGGGGAAGTTTGTGTCAACCAAGGAGGGCAAGAAGAGAAAAAGAGTGCACAATGAGAAGTTGGAACAGAGAGAGGGAGAGAGCAAAGATCGAGAGCATAGAGTGCAATAAGGTGACTTGGAATTTAACAAGAGTGGCAAGATATGGTGGGGCAAGACCAGGAAGGGATTTGTCGACCAAAGAGAGGAATGTGGACAGGCATCTGGTAACCAGTTTGAGATGTTGGAGCCCCTTCGCAGCAGTTGGCCAAAGATAACCTTCACCGGAGGTTGAAGAGTTCCTAGTATCAAAACTATTTTGCAAGAATGTTGACTTTTTTCTTTAAAAAAGGAATGCAGTGTAAGAATAATAGTGGCAAAATGTTACACAATGTCACAAAAAATTGTCCTGATAAGCAAAATGTATTTGCTAAATATTTGAGATGCCACAGGTTTTCTTTAAAAAAGAAAAATTATTGGGACACCTTTGCTTGGTGTGCCGCTCACTCTGGTCTCGATGTGCCCACAAATTAAAATGTATTTTTTAGGTTACGCTGTTTTTCTCATTTTCTTAAAGGAAATTGAAACAAAAGACTGAAGACAAGACTGTAATCAGAAAATGGAAAATAACGACCGCTACAAAGCACATTAAGCTTACATACTCTTTTTGGTTCTTTCGGTAAAGTCACGTAGGTAAAAAAATACAACAAAACATAATATATCACGACGTTTCCAACACGAGCGGTCGTCCTCACGCGGAAATAATAATACAGCGGCGGAACTGCTAAACCAGCGAGAGAGCTGTTGCAACAAGAGGTTATTTATATGGCGATGGGCAAGCAAGCGCAGTCTGAGCTGGAAAGGAATTCCATCCCCGGACGCAAGCACGTCAGTTGCATTAATGGGGGAGATTAAGGAAAGAGGGATTAGGGAGAGTGATTAGCATGAAATGAGTATGCGCACAACAGCAGTGTTAAGATTAGCACTATGTTCATGGGAGAGATTAGGCAGGGAGATTAAGGAGATTACCGGATTAGTAAGTTAATGTCATGTCTATGTGTAACACAAGATGCGGTGCTGCCAACTGCGCAGTGAAGCAAGCACGTCCACGCAAGGCAACCACGACAACGGTGGTCGCACCAGTGAGACACAAAGCCCATCACATAGCCAGAACCATCGGTACATCGAGGCTAAAGGAATAGAGGTTACCATGTTAGTGAGACACCAGCTCGTTAATGCAGAGGTACCTAACAGGACAATGCACCTCAGAGAGTTGGAGATAACAGCCAAACGGCAGGGAAGAATGGAAGCACCACAGCAAGCTACGACTTTGCTTGGTTAATAACTGCCTTCCAATGATTGCTCAGCTTATACCCATCTTCTCCGTTGAATTTGTCTGTTACAAATACAAAAGTATATTTTATACTTTTCGCATTGTGTACAGTCAGGAAGCTACCCACATGCCAAATTTCAAGTTTGTAGCATGTTCGGAAGTATGCTAAACATTTTGAACAGACACACATTCCCAAATTTCCCTTTTATAGAAATAGATGTGAAATTTGAAATATCATACGTTAGAGTCGTTGGTGAACAATCATGTATGAATCTGCTAATATAAACGACAATACCATTTCTATCCATATGGTAACCTAGAGCGACACAACATAGCTTCATAAATTCACTAGCAGTTGTACCCGTGCTTCGCACGGAAATTAATAGTTTAGTCCTATTTTAAAGTTTATTCAATAAACGAATATAGATGAGCGTTTATTTAGAAATTCCAGACAGCATACGCTGTGCAAGTGTCATGACGTCAGAGCTCAGCCTTGGAGAGTTTTTGATGCGGATTGACGCCACACACTACATGGTCATCCCCCCCCCCCCCACCAAAAAAAAATATACTAAAGTATATTTTATACTTTTTACATTGTGTACAGTATGGGAACCACATGGTTTCCAAGCGTAAACCGCGAGCTCGAGCAAATGACGTCACACACGCAGAGCGTCCGTTTATTTTTTTTTATTCGCGTGCAGGTTAGGATACACCTCACAAAAGGGAAAATTGGTTAAAATATTGACGTTTATTCTTCATACATGTATTTTTCAGAACCATGATGGGTAAGGCAAGGGCGGTACTCGGTTGAAACTAAATTCAACAAGGGGGTAACAATGGCCAACAAATGTTGAGAACCACTGCTGTAGACTGCGATAGCATGAGGGTGTCACTCAACACTCCTCAGCTCGTCAATGAGCCCTCACAACAGTCGACTCGTATTTTTTTATGTTTTTTTTTCGTGTGATGCCATTTCATGCTGTCATATAAACCAATAGCGATGGTTAATGGAAGGCTGAATCGAGACAGCTCTGTACAGGATCCGTGTGTAACGTGAGGCTTATGGTTGTGCGTTACAAAATTCCACTGTCTTGTGATGCTTACTTATGGGGGTGGGGAGGCTTGAGGTTGTTTAGGTAGAGCAGTGGATCTTCTTACGAAGGGGGGTGGGGAGACTTGAGGTGGTGTAAGTAGAGCAGTGGATGTACTCATCCTGGGGTGCACTCACCTCCTGGGGGTGCGAGATGCCCTTTCTGGGGGTGTGAGACACGACCAGGTTTTGTAAAGGTAAATCGAAAAACAAATTAAGTACCGGTACATAAGTACAACTACTTTGTTTCTTCAAACCCTATTTATTTATTAGCATTGTCATTTTGTTAACGACTGAGAACCAAAGGGGTGCAAGTCTGCATTTAAGGTTAAGAACCACTGAGGTAGAGAGATAGAGATCTACAGGTGAGAGGGGAGGGGTTCACAGTGGGGGGTGGCCACACACACAAGTCGCGTGATGCGTGGGAGGCTTCAGCTGGTTTAGAGACAGCAGAGATACCGGCAGAACCGGCTGAGCGCAATCCCTCGTAGAATGCCGATTCGTTATCGCGCTCTTTGTACTCGGGAACATTTAAACAACATCAACAAAAATAAATGAAATAAACAAATCTGCAAAGTCTCTAGGAGTGAGAATACAGCAGAGCTGGACGAGTAAATGTACCCGCCCCTATCATTCACTCGACCAATGAGAGCGTCGTATGTTCTGAACCAATCAGATGCCCCCCTCCCCGCCCACGATTCGATTATCAGTATTCGTGGTAACGATTTATTTAAAATATATATTATTTAGACATTTTCTTTTGACTTCAAACTTTCGTGACTGCTGGAATTCATCATCGTTGGTTCTTTCAGTAAAGTCACGTAGATAGATAGATAAAAAAAAAAGACAAATAAACCACGACGTTTCGTTTAGGCGTTATCTCCCCCAATATTATCACGGTGCGTGTAGCCAGGTGAGTAGTCACGAGACAAGGATGGAGTCTCGGGCTCCACTTAAAAGAATCCTCGCCACAGAAATATCGACTGAGGGCATCGCTAGGACCCGGGACTGGGAGCGCAGCGGTCAGCGCCTCCAGCCGTGTCTCCCACTGTCGCCTTGTAGGAGCAGCGCAGTAGAATGCACTCGTGACTACAGTACAGAATGCTTATTGGATGTTATTAAACTAATTTTTTTTTTATATTTGTGAAATTATGTTTAACATCGCTATGATTTTATTTTTTTGTAATACCATTTCATACTCTTAATATACCAAGAGGTTGAAAATCTAAATCTGAATCTAGACAGCTATGTCTAGTCACCAATGACTGCACAAAAATATACCCATCACGTTAAATTTCAGCCCTTAACTTGACTACATTCCATCGCTCTGAGGTAATAAACCAACCCCAGTTGGCTGAGTGGGTGAAAAAACTTCTGACATCTACTGTGCCCGTGGACCAGAGGTCTCTACTTTGAAGGTTTTTCAGAGGTAGCTCTTTGTCTACTTTCGTGGGCCGTTCTCTAACCCAGAGGGACTGCACTTGACCATACCAATGACCGTCACGCGACGGTCAATGGTATGGTTTATAGCAGATTGTATAATAATAAATAGTATAACAGTGTAATGTTTAATATAATTCATAAGGTAATATATAGTTTCGTAATTGTATAGTAAATATACATTCAGTGTGGTATACAGTAGGGTTTGGTACAATAATACATAGTGTAATATTACACGTCTAATATTATAGTCAAAGGTCACTTCATGTTAATAGCTCCGCTTATTGGAGAATATATTGAGTACATTGATTATATTGATGTAGTTTATATTTATTTATTTGACATCGGTTTATTGCCTGATAGTTGGGTAGTTGCAGTTCTTCAGCGTCAATATACTAAATGCCTCTGTTGATGTGAACTCTGACTTTAACATAGCCATTTCCGTGACCAGTTACATGCTAAATTATCACGTTAACATCATGCTAATCTCCCAGTTACATGCTAATTTCTGACTTTAACATCCTGCTAATCTCTTTTACATTAACACAGCTAATGCAATGCTAAATTATTCTGTTGATATGTAAACTCGTTTGTCAAGGCGCTCTGCTTCTCCCATCCAGCTTTACATACGCTGCCAAGCTTAGCAGTGTTCATTAGAGCACTATCTTTCAGACAGCTCTGTTTCTTCACCTGAGGACGGCTGCTTGTGCTGTGACCGAAACATCGTGATAATTTTATTTTATTATGTTTAATTTTTATTATTTTATGATTTCCCTTCTACGCAACTTTACCGAAAGAACCAAGAAGATGTTTTATTTATTTTCATGCGTTTTTTTAAAGAGTAGATACCATTGATTGATTCTGTTCATTAAAGTGAAATCCCAACAGGTGTATACAGTAGCCCTGTGCATTGTGTTTGTGCACATAGGATGCAGGTTCACATTCCAGGCAGTGTGTCATAAGGTCAATAACAACAATGAAAATAATCAAGTATATTACTTCCCTCTTCACCGTCGCTATAAGAGAGACGTCCTGGTCCAGCGTCTCTCTGAACCACACAGCGAGCGATCCGAGTGAGGTCAACCACCGTTGCCTCCAGCCTGCTCATTCCACTCCAATAATTCATTGCTCCCAGCATGCACTGCAGCTCCACTGCATCCTCTTAGGTTTTTTCGGTAAAATCACGTAGGTAAAAAATAAAAAATAATAATATAAATAAAATATTCATAAATGAAATATATCAATAAAATCACGACGTTTCAGAGGCAACACAAGTCCCCGTCTTCAGGTGGGACGGTCACAGCTAAATTTACTGTATCAAGTGAGGAAAAATCCAAGAGACAAGCTCTTAAATACAAGTTAAGGGAGAGGGGCTTCTATTCCCTGGCTACCACATTCAGAGTATGAGATCCACTGCAGTGTTTGTCAATGGGTCTCTACAAGTCTACGGTTTCCTCTGAGTGGGTTTTGGAGACTCGTTCTGTTCTATGAGTCTGTGCACGTATGGGTGTCTGCGTCAGTCTAGGTTGGTGGCTACTCTCGTAGCCTCTATACCCACAATATCTGGAACTATTCAGGTAACTTCACCTGTCCCATGTCTAATATGCTGTTAGAACCCCCCTCATCAACTCTGCCTCGGTAACCCCCTTAAATTTATATCTGATCGTCAATAGCTGGGTACGTGAATAGGTATTCAAAGTTTAACCTGTCGAGAACTGGAGATACCAGAATGAGTCATCTGCAAGCTTAAACCGGTGCAGGAGTCAGCCAGTAGCAGGCGATGATTGCAGCTGCTGTGTGCAATCACAAATGAGATAACAGCTCGCCGTGGTGGTGAGATGTTAACCTCCTTTCCTAGTATGCACCAGGTCGTGAGTTCGATCTAGACTATGACGTCTGTATATTTGGTGTTTGGTTTTGTGGATTTTTTTCTGGATTCCTCCGGTTTTTAGCTCCGTATTTAGAATCAACAAATGCCCAGAGTAATTGGATGCTGTAAATTTCCACATATAAGCCTTCGTTGTGCGATCATATGTGATAGCCAGATTACTACATAAAACATTTGCTATTTTCCTCAGTGGCGCTTACCTGATAAAATAAAAATGGGAAATAATTTGCGGTGTGATTTTGGGAATTTGGAAAAATGGCACGCACAACGGGGCCTACCCTTGTGAATGATATTCGGGGATGGTGAACGTCGACTGTGCAGTAGACAGAGCAGTGATGGTGACAGCACCCGCAGTCGTGGAACCTCTGAAACGAAGTGGCAAGCACTGCAGCAAGGCCACCTCGCTGCCCTAACACGTGGGTCAATCGATCTTTATTCTACGTGCCAATATCGCCCTCACTAAAGTAGTCATCAGTGCACGTTACAGCAGGGCAGAGACGGTATTGAGGGCATAGCAAAACAAGAAAGGAAAAAATCCCATCAGGACCTCAGCGGCTATCATCGAATGGGCAAAAAAACGTGAAACCATACGCAATGAATATATAGCGTGAAAGATATATACTTCGTAAATGAAATAAATACAAATTTGAGAAAACGTAAAAAAATGCAAATGGGTGCGATTGGTGGGCCATTTGTCTGAGATTTTTTTCCCCTATGCAAGTTAACCACGCATTGCACGACCACCGTTTAAAAAGCATTGAGGGTTGCCCGTGGAAAAAAATATTCAAATACTTCACCTGGGAAATTTCCCCCCAGATGGAACCTCTCATAAGCTAAAGGGTGTTCAGCGTGCTGATTGAGGCGTGGAATTTTTTTAAAATGCCTTCAAAATGCTACCTTGTAACCTGATTGCAAAAAAACACCCCATACTAAAATAGAGGTTCATCTTCTTGGTTCATTCGGTAAAGTCACGTAGAAAGAATTTAATAAAATAATAAAAATAAAACATAATAAAATAATTCTCACGACGTTTCGGCCACAACACAAGTAGCCGTCTTCAGGTGAAGAACAGGTCTATCAAGGAGACAGACTCTGAATGGAAACGCCCCAGGATTGAAGCGACTATTTATATTGGGATGGAGGAGACGAAGAGCGTCTTCATATCAAGAGGAATTTAGCATATTTATGAGAAATGCAGAAATGCGATTAGTGCTACTTGTGAAATGCGTAGGGGGTCTGGCGAGGGGTTTAAAGTCACTATGCCCATTCATTATGCAGGATTAGCAGCAGTGAGTGTGTGAGTGCGTGAGTTTATGATTGGGCCAGTGAGTGGGTGTGTAATTATTGAATGCTTTGATGTCTGCTGGCAAATTCAACCTTGAAAAATAGTTTCTTAGCTCAAAGGGCTCTACTTGGGGAAGTAAACTTCTGGTTCTGAAAAGCCTTGAGGAGAGGCCGTCAGTCTTTTTTATCTGCCACGACGCCTGTGCATCGCACCACACTGTGCCTCAACACGCCCAAGGAAAAGCGTGGTGTGATGAGCAAAGAACGGGTCACTTGGGGAGGGGAGGGGCTGTGGAAAGATGGATGGAGGATGCGTGTACAAGAGCCGTGCGTGTGAATGTGAAACAACGCAGGGGAAATAAGCAGTGGGTGCGGCTGTGAATGATTGGGACAGGGATCTGCAGTATCTGACAAGGTGAGAGTGAGAGACGGTGACATCGCTAGCAGTGGGTGATGGAGGCAGGTAGAGTTGGTGATAGATTTACATTGCTAGCAAAAGGCTCAAGATTCCAGGATGGGTCACGGGAGGCTACAGACAAATTCCATCTCAGATGCCACAATGACATTCAAGTAACTCGTCACGTTGGGGTAATTTCCTGAAGATGGAGTTACAGGACATCATGAGATATCTACAACTACACAAACTCTTTTTAATTTTACCAGGTAAGGCTCACTGCGCTATGTGGCTCTTTGTCAAAAGCGACCTGGCAAATTACAAATGAGAGCGCAATGAAGCGAATTATTTGGAAATTGATTGCAGCCAATTACTCTAAATACTGGATGTTGATTCTAAATGTGGATGGTAAACCGGAGGATCCAGATACACATTCCCGAGACCAAGGGGAGAGAGAGAAAGATGCAAACATTAAATATAAAGCAGCCGTAAGGCGAGCGAGATAACATCTCAAAGCCATGGTGGCACCCAATCCATTGATCTGTCTTATCATAGACACCAACTTGTACGCTGAGTTCTGGAAGGACGAGTTGATCTCTCGATACTCATCTCATTAATAATCCATCGCAGCTGAGGCTTGCCGATTTATATTAACAACAACACTCATTTCTTTAAATGGATATATTTGTGAAAAAAATATATTCCTTTGATTAATTTTGTTCGTGTCAAGGTGTATACTGAAACAATGTTAACCTTGAAGCTGCTGTTTGCACACCAAGGACATGTGTTCACATTCCGAGCCGTGTCTCGTAATGTCAGTGACGACAATGAAAATATGTTAAGTATTTAACTTCCTTCTTCACCGTCGCTATAAGAGAGAGGTCCTGATCCAGCGTATCTCTGAGCCACACAGCAATTGATCTCAGCGAAGCCCATGAGTCATGGCAAGCGCGACTCCCAGTGAGAGTGTGGACAGTGAGCTGCGCTGCTCCATCTGCCTGGAAACGTTCGTCTGCCCCTCCACGCTGAGCTGCGGACACTCGTTCTGCCTCCGGTGCCTGGAGGCCGCCTGGAAGACGGCGAGCAGCTTCAGCTGCCCACAGTGCCGAGCGACTTTCCCTGTGCGACCCCAGCTGAAGAGGAACGTGGCCCTCGCCAACCTGGTGGAGCAGCTCAGAGTTGGTGATGGGATGGCCGCGCCCGTCGTTTGTGACATCTGCGGTGATGGCCACACTCCTGCAGTAAAGACCTGCCTGAGATGCGAGATGTCCTACTGTTTTTCTCACTTTAGGCCTCACCTGGAGAATCCCAGGTTGAGAGACCACGCCGTGGTGGATCCCACTGCAAGCTTGGATGAGCGAAGATGCCCTGAGCACAGTGAGGAGCTGAAATTCTACTGCACAGTAGACAGCAGCCTGGTCTGCTCAACTTGCACCACCGCAGGAAAACACACAGGGCACAAGGTCCTGACGCTGAAGGACGAGCACGAGACACGGAAGGTCAGGACCTCAGAGTGATACACCGTAACACGATCTGATCAATTCTGTCACTCGGCTACACAACATCTGATGAAAAAAATTATCGTATTTAATGCTCTCCCTTTTGAATCGGTGTCCCTGCCTGTGAAGATAATCTTCGGGTTTGCATTTCAGGAAAGCACCCCCGAATTTATTGAATCCTCGGCTTTCCTTAAACATAATTGCCGAATAAAGTAATTAAGTGGAGATAGATTTGAGACTGATATCACAGCCACCTGAGAAACAATTCTATTAGATTTATCTTATAAACTAGACAGCTGTGGTCATATGGGCCCATGTGTCCGAGTCGCTATGGACACCAAGCCAGCACCTCTCCCACCGGGTGCTGCTACAACAAGGCATCAGCTTGAGGAGATGAGGGCCTTCACTGTGGAGGGGTCGGTGTGGAGGGAAGGGCGGTGTGAGGGGTGGCTCAGGGGGCTGGAGAATCCCCCTGGTGACGTCTCGTCTCTCACTACAGACGTGCGTAGGGGAGGAGACGCGAGCGGTGGACAAGAAGAGGAAGGAGGCGGAGGAGTCCGTGAAGCGGATGGAGACTGCTCGCAAAAAGGCTCAGGTACCATATCCGGGCCTGGCTCTTTGACCCCGTGACCTCCACCCAGTGTGGAAGTCGTGGAGGTCAAAATTAATTCGAGCGAACTTCGTGCAGCTTCATAACTTTGACTCATCTTACTATAACTAAATCATTCACTTTCAAACTCCACATTAACTACAAGGGGGTTGCACATTTACCACATTCGATAACCGCATCAGCGAGTCAGCCGCGAGGTCGGGTTGCTCGGCATTGCGTCTTCCACTCTTGTGGCAAAAAAAAACAAATGTGGAAAGTGTCACAGATTGTCGGGGTCGAGCTGTGGTGCAGCTGTTGCGCTGCACGGGAGGTCGCGCACCGGCATGGATGCAGAGGCACGAACACCGCACAGCTGCACCTCACGCCGTCCCTTATCACGTCACCGGAGTTTATTTAAATGACAACTATTTTTATTTTACCAGGTAAGGCCCGACTGAGCTATATAGCTTTTTTCATAAGCGACCCTTGCTGTCACAAACAATAGCAGCTCATTCTAGATTTTAAGCTTTCGTGACTGCAAGGATTCATACTCTTAGGTTTGTTTGTTTTTCCGGTAAAGTCACGCAGGTAAAAAAATATATATATTATTACTATATTTTTTTTACTTACGTGAATTTACCGAAAAAAAACCTAAGAGTATAAAAGCAGCTCAGCAAAGTGGCTGGCATCATCATCATCACCTGAAAATATATCAGCAGACCAACAGATATGCATAGAGACCCATAGAGATACATAGGGACAAAAAGTGATATATATGGACACATAGAGATACATAGAGACCCATAGACTAAACTATTTTAATTTTCTTGACATACAGCTTTCATGACTTCAGGAATTCTTATTCTTTGGGTCTTTCGGTAAGGTCACGTAGATATATATATCTATAAGTAAAGTAATAGAAAAAAATGAAAATAAAGTCATCAATAAACTCCTTAAAAAATGTTTTTGAAAAACAACGGGATTTATTTTAAAGTGCACTAAAAAGTAAATAACTCGATTGGATGGGAAGTGGACGACATCTTGATGACAAGAGACACGTCGCGCCTGCTTCTTGGGCAAGGCGATTCCAGAGTTTAGGGACCGTGGCGTTTTTGAGCTACTGAAATATATATTTAAATATTAAGCCGTCCATACAAAATGTGAATTGCTTTAAAAGAGTAAATTAATTGATTGATTGATACAGGCATGCATTGTCACCGGATCTGAGCAAGTGTGCAACAATTAGAATTGATTGGACAACAGGAAGTAGACAAAATTTTGATTACAAGATTTGACCAAGACAAACATAGGAGTCAAGTTAATTAAAACCGTATAAAAATACTAAATATATCACGACTTTTCGATCACAACACAAGCAATCATCATCAGCTAAGGCCCACTGTGTAATTTAACTTTTTTACAGAATGAACCTGAATATCACAAATGATAGCTCAATGAAATGGCTTATACAGGTGTAGGGGCTCTGCGAGCCACCCTCATGCACACGCACCACGCAAACACGACGTCACCCGGACCAAGGCGTGCCAGACGGGAATGTGTATTGGAGATGGGTTAAAGGGTGCTGTGGGACAGGTGTTCAAGGTTGGTTGTGGAACGAGGGTTGTTGTGCATTGGTGAAGTAAAGAAGTTCTTCAAACCATTCTCGAGTCCTCTTCATCTGGTGGCAGCAGTGGGATGTCTCGCCTCACCCGACGCAAGAACCCAAGGGGGAAGACACAGCAAGAAGACGCTCTGGGTGCCCAGGACGAGATCTGCTCCGAAACGGTACGGACAAGTCGGGATTTGTCTCCCGGCTCATCGACGAGTTCCGTCGCAGCTGCTTGTCCCGTGTGGCCACCTTCCTCCATTAACCCGTTGGTGCAGACGCAGCGCCGTCGCCGCCACAGATCATTCTCGACGGATCGGAGGATGGATCTGCTGCTGGAGGCAGTCACTGCACTGCTTAGCCGGCTGGGTCCTGAGCTCGAACGAGCGTGGGGAACCTCAGCCGCAACACCTCCTCAAGGAGGAACCGGGGGTGTCAGTCAGCCTTCCCAACCAGGCACTCCGCAGCATCTCTCCGGGGATGGAGCAGAATCAATGATGCCGCAGACCGTGCGTCCCGCGTGGGACCTGGGAGAACACTCGAGTCGGTCCTCTCGAGATCCTCTGACAGCAGCGGCAACCGGGGGCGAGATTCAGCCGGAACCTCAGACGAGGCAGCCCGCGGAGGAAGGATCAGGATGCAGCCGCCAGATGGGCGCGATACAGAAGTTTGCGTCCAGATTGGGAGAATGGCGCGCTTTCATCAGCCGGTTTGAGACGGCCGCCAGGGCAATGAGGTGGACGGAGGAGCAAGCCCTGACGATGCTGCCCACCATGTTGGATGACCCCGCGCTGGTGGTGTTCGACCGGATTCCGGCTGAAAAACGAGGAACCCTGCAGGGTGTCTACAAGGAGATGGCTGACGTGTTCGATCCTCCATCCAGAGTGCACCAGAGGTTTCAAGACCGCCAGTGCGAAGCATCCGATTCGTTCCTGGTCTTCAGGATGGAACTGTTGGCGATGGCAGAAGCCACAATTCACGCGGCTCAACGAGCTGGCCCTGGACTCGCTGGTGGCGGAGCGGCTTCTTGCCATGGCACGAAAGGCGGGAGCGATGCTGTCGGTGGTGGAGGAGGAAGTCCGCACCTCGCTATGAGTCGCACGCCATCTCTGCACTCACGAGGAGATGGCGGGACCCGTGCGAGCTATGGCACATGTCGCATCTGATCATGGTGACATCGAGGAGCGGCCACGGGTTCCAACTTGACACACGCCGGAGGATGAGGGAGAGACGGTGGCAGCCCTGCGGCAGTCCCCAAGGATCCCGCGGGAAGCGGGTCAACGACGACATCATCTGCCACCGCTGCAGCCCGGAAGGACACATCACCCGCGGATGCCGCAGCAGGACGAGTGTGCCGGGGACGACCAGCCAGGATCGTCAGCCTCGGTCCGCGGCCGTTCTGACTCAGGCGAGAGCTGACACCTCGAACACCCGGCCGGACCCATACACGCCATGTTCACCCCATCACGCATCTCATCACTCGGGGCATAGGCTAGGATTCCCGCTGACGGTCCGGGCCCATGGCCGGACATGGTTAAAAAGTGGCATCGGTTGGCCAGAAGGGTGGTGGCGGCCACGGGGGGGACGTCCGTGTTGGTAGGCTCAGTGGCAGGGGTTAGCGTCCGCGTGTTGGTCGACATGGGTGCGTCGGCCAGCATCATATCCCTGCATATCTTTGACTTGTTACCGGAGGGACAGCTTCGTCTCGCGCCGGTGCAGGCCAGATACATAGCCGCAAATGGGGGAAGTTTGGGGATAGTGGGCCAAGTAGTAGTGCCGGTCCGCATCGGGGAGCTGGAGGTAAGTGCTACGGTACTGGTCTCCAGTGTGCTCACGGTTCCCTGCTTGCTGGGCACGGACCTGTTGGGGCTCATGCCCCTTTGCATTCTAACGGATGAAGGCTGCGTCGAGACCCCGTCGGGGGTCACTTATATTTCTTGCACCCAGACGGGGAACCAAAGCAGCTTCCGTGAGTTTAGGCGCTAGTCAGGACTACAGTTTCGATCCCGCCTGGTGCGCAGGTCTTGGTGCCGCTCCGATATCGCACCCCGCTCGTCACTTCCCGGTTGGATGCGCCGCTCATTGTCTCCGCAGTGTCGTCTGTGGTAGGTCGCCATTGTTTAGCAGCAGCTGACACGCTCGTGCGCAGGAATTAACCTCTGTTCATGTAGGTCCTCAACACGGCTGACACCCCCTAACAATTCAGGAAGGGACCTTGTTCGCAAATGTCAGTCTCATGCATTCGAAGCCTGAGGCGCACACCATCAACAATGTGCAATTGGACGGCCCGTCAGTCGGCGCAGAGGACACAGCATGGATAGACACACTCTTGGCACAATACACCGATCTGTCAGCAAGGGAATCGGGGCAGCTCAGAACCTTGTTGAGGGACTTCGCAGACGTGTTCAGTCAGGGTCCCTATGGTGTTGGTCGCACGACGCTCATGGAGCACCACATCCAAATGGGCGATGCGCCACCCATTCGGCAGAACTCCTACAGGATGGGTCCTAGGGAGAAGGAGAATGTGCAGCAGGCAGTGCAGGAGATGATGGAGGCAGACATCATATCGCCATCAACGAGTCCGTGGGGGGCGCCGGTTGTATTGGTTAAGAAATCGGACGGATCCTTGCGTTTTTGCGTAGACTTCAGGCGGCTGAACAAAGTTATCTGGGCGGATGCCTACCGACTTCCACGCATAGACGACTCATTGGATGCCCTGGCAGGAGCAAACATTTTCTCCACATTAGACCTTTTGGCAGGATTCTGGCAGCTAACACTGAATGCCGAATCGAGACCGAAAACGGCTTTCAGAACGCCTCAAGGTCTCTTCATTTCAACTGTTTGCCGATAGGTTTACAGACGGCTCCCACCACTTTCCAGCGATTGATGGAGCTGGTGCTCGCTTGATTGCAGTGGGAGTCGTGCCTCATCTATCTCGACGATGGGATCGTGTTCGCTCGCACATTCGAGAGCACTTAACCCGGTTGCGACAGGTGTTTTCGAAAATCCGGGACGCCAAGCTCAAATTAAAACTCTCCAAGTGCTATTTGGTTCACTCCTCCATAAAATACCCGGGGCATGTCGTAAATGCGTTGGGGGTTGCAACAGATCCCGACAAAACAGCGTGCGTCCGTCATTGGCCAACACCCACGTCCATGCCTGAAGTCCGGAAATTCGTAGGGTGTGTTTCTTATTACCGCTGTTTCGTCAATAACTTTGCAACCATCGCTAAGCCCTTGTATGCGCTCACGGCAAGAGGACAGTTGTTTCATTGGGGCCAGCAGGAGACCGACCCATTCTTGACACTGCGCCAGTGGTTGACAGAAGCGCCGCCCCTGGCATACCCCGATTTTTCGATTCCCTTCTTGTTGGACACGAATGCGAGCGACGTGGGCATCGGGCTGTTCTCTCCCAGATTCACGAGGGGAGAGAGATTGTCATTGCCTACGGAAGTCGCGTCTTGTCGCAGGTCGAGCAGCGATATTGCATCACACGCCGTGGGCTGCGAATTCACTGTTCGGCCGGATCATGTGGCATTGCAGTACCGGTCAGATGGCCCGATGGTTGGAGCGGCTGCAAGAGTATACATATCGAGTGGTGCACCGCAAAGGAGTCAGGCATACGAACGCCGATGCTTTGTCCATACTCGCAGCCCCCGAGAAGTGCGCTTGCAGCGACGGATCCGCGCACTGTAGACCGCCGGCCACGGCGCAACCCGAGATCGTGGCGCCGGTTTCTACCCGGGACACGGACCGGCCGGGGCCGACGGTATCGCTGGATAGCGACTTGGGGCTCAACATGCGGGAATGGAGGGAACGGCAGCAGACAGACGCATCTTTGGCACTGTTTTGCCGGCTGGCAGAGACGGCACGTGCTGACGATCTCCCCACGTCAGGGAAGTTTTTCCTCATGTGGAGGGGTTGTTGATGCGCTGGGACACGACGGTGAACCGTAAAGTTCTGGTGGTGCCCTCTTCCCTGCGGGCTCCATGAGATCTTGCATGGAGCCCCAGGCCGAGCGAGATTGACAGTTATTTTGTGTTTCTTCCATTTGCGAATAATTGCACCAACTGTTGTCACCTTCTCACCAAGCTGCTTGGCGATGGTCTTGTAGCCCATTCCAGCCTTGTGTAGGTCTACAATCTTGTCCCTGACATCCTTTGAGAGCTCTTTGGTCTTGGCCATGGTGGAGAGTTTGGAATCTGATTGATTGATTGGTTCTGTGAACAGGTGTCTTTTAAACAGGTAACAAGCTGAGATTAGGAGCACTCCCTTTAAGAGTGTGCTCCTAATCTCAACTCGTTACCTGTATTAAAGACACCTGGGAGCCAGAAATCTTTCTGATTGAGAGGGGGTCAAATACTTATTTCCCTCATTAAAATGCAAATCAATTTATAACATTTTTGACATGCGTTTTTCTGGATTTTTTTGTTGTTATTCTGTCTCTCACTGTTCAAAAAAACCTACCATTAAAATAATAGACTGATAATTTCTTTGTCAGTGGGCAAACGTACAAAATCAGCAGGGGATCAAATACTTTTTTCCCTCACTGTAGATACCCACTGGTGGGGAAGGAGTACTTTACGCGATGGCCCTTTGGCTGCTAGTTGCCCGACCAGACGGCGGCGTCCATAACTGACGCCTTTGTAAATGGCTATGTCGCTGACAAGGGGGCTCCAGAGCGGCTGCTGACGGACCCGGGCAGGAACTTTTCATGAATACTGTGGCAGGAGGTGTATGACATGCTCGGTTTCAAAAAGGTGCGGACGTCCCCTTACCACCCACAAACGGACGGGATGTTGGAACACTTTAACCGCACCATCTCGGGGATGCTGTGTCACTTGGTCAATGACCAGCAAACGGACTGGGATTTACACATCCCTGTGGTTTTGATGGCCTATCGCTCAGCTCCACATGCATCAACGGGATATTCACCATTTTTCATGATGTATGGATGCGAGTCGAGCCCTCCAATTGAGGCACAGTTGCGCCCTGTGCCGTCGCGAGTAGGAGATTGGCCATTCGCGTTCCGCCACTCGCTAAAGTATTTGTGCGAGGCTCGCGATGTGGCCTCGGCAGCATCCGCGTCGGCGCAAGCTGCGAACGAGCGCTTGCGGGCTAAGCCACCAGTCGCGGATCCATTTGCAGTGGGTGACCTCGCTTGGCTGCACTGCCCGCAGGTACCATTGCGGACGTCAGCGAAGCTGCACCAGCCCTGGCAGGGCCCGGTCACAGTGGTGCAGGTGTGTTCGCATTCAGTTGGGAAAGCGTAGGTGGTACGTTCACCCTTCGAGGCTCAAATGTTACGTCGCGGCCGAGCCGCCCCTAACAGCATCATCACCTTCACCACCTTCATCGTCAGTGGGAAGAGGTTGTCACACTCACGGCCTACTACGTGACCGACTGACAATGCAGACACTGTCCATCCTGCAGGACTACAGGTGACCGGAATGTCAGCACGGGTCCCGTCGCCATCAGCGGCTGAAGACACAGCTGCAGCAGAGGACTTGGCCACAGGATGGGGGCCCGTGACCCGCTCACGTTCACGCCGCCTCGTCGCAGCCGTGTACATGGACATTTTTGCAACTCTGTTGTGTTCGGTCGAGGGATCGGATCGTGGGGGAGGTCGGCGACAGAGGCGGCACTCGTGTTAACAAGGAGATGGAGGGTAAATTGTGTTGTGTTTCTTTTGCTTATTGCACTATTTTTTGTTGTTGTTGGATTGCACGCGTTTGGCCGCAGTTGGCTTTGAACGGCCGAGGCATACATTTATTGAGCCGAGGATGGCTTGGTCTCAAGGGAAGGGGGGGGGTGATGTAGGGGCTCTGCGTGCCACCCTCACGCACACGCACCACGCAAACACGAAGTCACTTGGACCAAAGCGTGCCAGACGGAAATGTGTATTGGAGATGGGTTAAAGGGCGGAATGCGCGGGACAGGGGTGAGGGGTCAAAGGGCAGTGACGTCAGCAGGACCAAGGCGTGCCAGATGGGAATGTGTATTGGAGATGGGTTCAAGGGCGCTGTGGGACGTGTGTTCGAGGTTGGTTGTGGAACGAGGGTTGATGTGCATTGGTGAATTAAAGAAGTGCTTAAAACCATTCTCGACTCCTCTTCACAGGTGGAAATTGATAGCAGCTAAATACTATTAATAGGGAACTCTAAACGCTTGCTTGAACCCTTGAGATACTCTTGGTCTCTGTGAGTTGTGCACAATATATAAGTAATTCACTGGATTATAAACCCGAGTCGGACCTGGATTACTTTTATTCTAAATGTGGAGGGAAAAGTCGGAGGACTCAGAGAAAAATCCACACAGGCATCAGAGTCGTGGTCGAACCCACGACCCCCTGTACACCAGGCGAGGTAGTTAACATCTCTCCACATCTCGTCGGACCCACGAGGGGGTTCCCATCGGACTCCGAGTGCCGAGTCTCAACATCCATGACCCCAGCGCCCTCTAGGGGAGAAACAAGAAGAGAGCGCTGCCACTCTTGCCCCCTTGGCATGGATCGACTCAGTCCCATGGGCGCCTCGTTACTGGGGCATGATTCACCACTAGGGAATATTATTTCATTATTTTGCTATGTAAGGCCGACTGAGCTGTGTAGCTCTTTTTAAAAGCGACCTGGCAATCACAAATTATAGATCAACCAAATTTCTGATATCATTATCACCTGGAAATGTATAGAAGCAGCAAACTATCCATAGAGACCCATATCGATTCATAGATACCCATATACATACTACACCCATATAGATACCTAGACAGCATAGAGACACACAGATAACCATATATATATAGAGACCCCGAGAGAGGCCTAGAGACCCTGTAGAGTCCCATAGAGAACTATATAGACCTATAGAGAACCATATAAACCCATAGACTAAACTGATTTTTATTTTACCAGGAACGGATCCACTGAGCTACGTAGTTATTTTTTCAGAAGCGATCTGGCTATTACAAATTATAGCTCAACACAGTGGCTGATTGTAACGTGGAATTTGATAGCAGCCAAATACTCTAATCGTGCGACGATGATCCTGAATGTGGAGGCATAAACAGGGGGACCCGGAGAAAAATCGATTCGACTACAGAGAGAACAAACTCCAAATATACAGGAGTCAGGATCAGGATCGAACTCCGACCTGCTGTATACCAGGCGAGGCTGTCAACATCTCCTAGCCACCACGGCGCCCACACGCATGCACGGAGTGGTCCCCGCGTCTCCGCAGGAGTCGGTGGCCGGGATCAGGGGTCGCATCACGGGCAAGTTCGCCCGCCTAAAGAAGGCTCTGGACGAGGACGAGAGGGAGGCTCTACGTCGCGTGGCCGTGAAGGAGCGAGAGCTGCTGTCCCGGATTGATGAGGACATCGCTCGTCACAAGCGGGAGATCGGCGAGCTCCAGGCGGCGGCCGCTCGCCTGCGCGCTCTGCAGCACGAGAGGGACTCGCTCGCCTTCCTGCAGGTGGGGCGTGCCTCTGTGGAGACACCGTTTGGGAGTCCAGAACAACAGAGCGGGCAGTGGCAGAGGGACTCGTGGTCCAGGGGTAGAGACTTCACTCATGATCTCTCTCTCTCTTCCACAGGGGCACCTGGAGGTGACGCGCAGGTACAGATCCTTAACGTCTCACGGTTAAACACTCACAACACAGGATGTGTGTGTTAGACACACGGGCTGTGTTGTTTTAGACACACAGGCTGTGTTTTAGACACAGGGTGTGTTTGTGTGTGTGTTAGACATGCAGGCTGTCTGTGAGACACTGACTGTGTGGGGAGCGATAGTGTAGCGGTTAGCGCCCTGTGCTATGAACCCGGCGACACGGGTTCGATTCCCGCTCACTGCCAACATCAGTGACAATTATCTGAACCGGTCCCGGGCCTCCCCTAGGTCGACTCAGCCTCAAATGAGTACCTGGTGCGGTGTGTAAACATTGCCACTAGGGAGACAAAGGCGGTCGGGCGTGGTGCTGGCCACCCACCCCCACGTGTACCGTTCCGGCCTTCATAGGTGCTCGCTAACAGCACTTGCCCCTACAGTCTGTTAAGGCTATACGGGGGATCTTTGTGTGAGACACTGGCTGTGTGTGAGACACGGGCTGTGTGTGAGACACGGGCTGTGTGTG
>CM025637.2:575335-586597 GCA_014621495.2 Entosphenus tridentatus
TGTGAGACACGGGCTGTGTGTGAGACACGGGCTGTGTGTGAGACACGTACTGTGTGTGCTATGGATGCTGAATGTTCTGATGCTGTGGTTAAACGAGGCTGTGTGTTATGCTGTTGGTGGTTGTCCCAGGAGAGAGATCCCAAAGGAATCTGCACCCCCACCTCCCACTTCACTGGATGTCACCAAGATCCTCTCCCTTGAAAGGGTCGCGAACAGACTCCTGCCTTTCGCTTGTGAGTTCCTCAGTCTTGCACCCGCGTGTCCCACTCTGTTGCACTGCACTTCTGTGCTCCCAATCTTCATCAACATTTTATTGTATTTTACCAGGGAAGGAACCCTCTGAACCATGTCGCTTTTTTTCATAAGCGACCTATCACAATGACAGCTCTACGAATTGGCTCATAACGTGGATATTTATAGTAGCAGTCAAATCCTGTGAATGCAAATTGATTCTAATTGTGGAGGGAAAAACGCGAGGCGCCAGGGAGAAATACATGCAACCACGAGGAGAGAGACGCAGACTCTGAAAGAGAGCGACATGGATCAGTGGGCCCTATCTGGTGAAATAAAATTAGTTTAACAGCTTCAATATTTTACTAAACCCTACTGCTGGATACTGGGGCAAGTGCTGTCCGCGATCAGCAGCACCTATGAAGGCCGGTACGGCACACGAGGGGGTTGGTGGCCAGCACCACGCCCATCACACCAGCAAAAGGTAGTGCAGCGTGAACCATTGTTGTACTGTACCTCTACGCTTCTCTGTTCACGATCTCCACCATCGCCAACGCGTACCGACGAGAGCGTGGGGAGGCGCTCATCCAGCAGCGGAGTGACACACAATGTCTGTGTGTAGATGTGAGGGTGTGCGAAGCTGCGACACACAATGTCTGTTTGTGGATGTGAGGGTGTGCGAGGCTGTGACACACAATGTCTGTGTGTGGGTGTGAGAGTTTGCGAGGCTGTGACACACAATGTCTGTGTGTGGATGTGAGAGTGTGCGAGGCTGTGACACACAATGTGTGTGTGTGGATGTCAGAGTGTGAGAGGCTGTGACACACAATGTATGTGTGTGGGTGTGAGAGTGTGCGAGGCTGTGACACACAATATCTGTGTGTGGGTGAGAGTGTGCGAGGCGGTGACACACAATGTCTATGCGTGGATGTGAGTGTGCGAGGCTGTGACACACAATGTCTGTGTGTGGGTGTGAGAGTGTGCGAGGCTGTGGCAGGATTGGAAGGGTGCCCTGGTGGTCTCCCTCTTTAAGAAGGGGGACCGCACAGACTGTAACAACTACAGGGGCATCTCACTCCTCAGTGTGCCGGGAAAGGTGCTGACAAGGATTATTCAACATCGCCTTGCTAGGCACGCTGAGGAGGGGCTTGCGGAGCTCCATTGCGGTTTCAGGAAAGGGCGGTCCTGCACAGATGCCATATTTTCTGTCCGTCTGCTACAGCAGAGGTGTAGGGAATTCCAACAAGACCTACATCTCTGCTTTATTGACCTGGTCAAGGCCTATGATACCATCAGTATTCCTGGGCTCTGGGTTGTTCTTCGTGCTTTTGGAGTCCCTGACCCTCTGCTCACGATCATTAAGGACCTTCATGATGGTGAGCGGGCCCGGGTAAAACTACGTGGCCGGGAGTCAGAACCTTTCCCTGTACGCCTTGGGGTGCGACAGGGATGTCCTCTGGCTCCCACATTATTTAACATCTATTTTGACCGCGTAGTTCGTGAAGCCTTCAATAGCTGTACCGGGGGAATTTCCATTTGGTACAGATATAATGGGAGACTGATCGACGCCCAGGTGCGATCAAGGGATGGCTCCCTATTGGTCAACCACGTTATGTATGCCGATGATTTGGTAATAGCTGCTCATTCAGAAGAGGAGTTGGAGAGGCTGCTGCTGCTGAGACTGGAGCGTGCCACTAAGAGGTGGGGCCTTACCATCAGCCCCACCAAAACTAAGTACCTACCTGGGTATTTTGTACCATCGGACACTCCACCCCCACAACTCCCAATCGGTGATGGGGCAGTAGTGGAGAGAGTGGAGAGTTTCCCATACCTGGGCAGTGTGCTTATGACCGGCTCCAGTTTAACAGCAGAGGTCTCACTCTGAATCAGTCGAGCGGCAATATCTTTTCATCGGTTGCGTAACGCTGTGTGGAAGCTACCTGGTCTGTCGCTCCGCACGAAGCTTCAGGTCTTCTCAGCCACAGTCATTCCCTCCCTTCTCTACGCTTGCAAAACGTGGACCCCCCTAATGGAGCATCTTCGCCGGTTGGAAACATTCAGGCTGGCCTGCCTACGATCCATCCTGGGTTTAACCAGGCTAGATTGTGTGAGGAGCTCACAAATCCTTGAAAGATCTGGGCAAAGTCCCATCGGTGAGCTCCTCCGGCAGGCAAGGCTGCGTTGGATGAGTCATGTAGCTCGCATGCCCAGCCACCGCATGCCTAAACAGCTTTTGTTCAGCCGGATCGAGTGGGCTAAACGGGCGCGGCACGGGCTAGAGAAGAGATGGAGTGATGTGGTACAGGAGGACGTGGAGCTGAGTGGACTTGCCGATGACTGGTACCAGCAGTGTCAAGATCGGCCTCTGTGGAGGAGGCTCGTGAAGGACGCTACTGGGCAGTTGAAGACAGTCGCCCTCCAACAACAATGGAGGGCAGAGGAGCAACGCTCACAACAACGAGCGGAGCGCCGGGTGGCTAAAGCACAGCAAGTTGGTACAGTAGGGGGCACAGGTGGTGCATCAGCCAGTCATCTCGGTCATCTCGGTCAGTCGACCCGTGGCACCTGGGTCTGCCCTGTGACCTCCTGCCAGCGGGCGTTCGACAATTCACGTGGCCACAAGGTGCATTTGGCCTGGCACAAGCGTCGTGGTGACGTCACCGCCACTTAGTGGCGAATGGCGGTTGTTGTTGTTGAGGCTGCGGCACACAATGTCTGTGTGGGATTTGAGAGTGTGCGAAGCTCTTGTGGCTGTGGTACAGGTGTAGTGGGTTCGAATTAGGTGCACACACACACAGCTTGGAGGCCACACTATTTATTAAACGGTAAGTAATATAACACTGTACATGAGTTGGTGACCACCTTCCTCAACTCACTAACACTCTGGAACACGACACAGAGTGGACCAAGCAGCCAACGGGCTGCCTGGTCCAGGACGACGACCCGGGACTTGAGGACCGATGATATCGTCTTCACTTCGGAGTTCAACAGCCCCGCTCTGCATCCACACCTCGCTTATATCCGCTCCGGTGTGGCCGGCTCCGCCCTTGCGTGGCCGGCTCTGCCAAGGCCACGCCTCCCTTCCCAGGCCACGCCTCCCTTCCCCCACCTCAAGAGAAGGTCTGGGTCCCTCCACCACGTGACCCCCCAGGCACCCCCTTGGGGCTCCCAGCCCTCGTATGGGCCGACACAGTAGTGACGTCCTATGTCACTACATCAACCCCCCCCCCCTGCATAAACACACAGCTGTCCCCAGCTGTAACACAACTGTGAAACATCGCAAAGGTGTGCCTCCGATCCAGCATCATCAATAAATGATCGGCGACCGATAAGAAATACAATCACGTGATATACACAGAATCGACGAGGGTAAAACGAAGGGACCGGCATAGAAAACGGGGAAGTAACAACAACAAATATACATGAAAACTGGCTAAACCACTTACTCTACAGCACAGCCTCCCCGTGAGAATCACGCATGCACTGACATGTGAGTGTGGCCATTGGAACGACGGCGTAGGCAATGAGCAAGGCGTCTGAGAGCCATGTAGAGCAGCCAGTCTTCCACGAGTCCATGTGGCCGGGCCCCCCAGGGGAGGTGCACACACCCCCCCAGTCCATAGCCAGTCGGCATAACCGGCGACTCCAAGGTGCCAGGTAGATACTGCCTTCTGTGATGAGAAACAAACCCTCCTGAGGCATCACTCAACGAACACTCGCCTCCGCTCTTCGGACATGACAGTCACCCAGCCGCAGGGTAGTGGAGATGATTGTATACTGCCCGGCGGGAGAAAATAAAACAAAAATATACAGATTTCGACGCGTTGGATGCACTGGTAATCGAACCGAAATCACACAACCACCCCATGGATGGCAGGGTTCCACACCACCCTGCCACCGTCCCATCCGTCAGGTGGTGAGAAGGTGAAGACCAACATGTCTAGCACCCCTCTACACACAATAATTAATATTCCGGACGTCTGTCTATGTCCCGGGTCGAGAAGTCGTACTTCAGGGTCGACCCATGTACTGGGCAGAGAAGTCGCACTTCAGGGCTGCTCCAGTATCTACATTTTAAAATAAATATATCAAATCGACATGACAACAAAATAAATCTGCCTGCTCTTGCCCAGAAATGGCGGCCGCACGCGCAAACCGCATCTCCAAGGCTACCTGTGCTTGCGTCCCAGCAGCCCTCACTGAGGACCACCACCGACATTACATGTCACCCTTTAGCACCCCCCGCCTTTCCGACGTGGCATCTCCATCCTAAAACCGCGCACGTCGGCCATATCGGGGGGGAATTTCCATGTTACCACCCCACCGCCTTTCCGACGCTGCGTCACAGCCAGTAGCACGCGTTGGCCATATCGGGGGGGATTTTCCCAGTCTCTCTCCAAGACTCGCATCGCAGCATATAGCTGTACCGACCGAGCTGAGACGACCCATCTTTCACTCACTGCACAACATGCACCCTAACAACTGAGGGATACAGTCCCAACGTAACGGGACAACTACACCTGAACACTACGAATCTCCAGCCCACTGTTTCAACGCGCCTCGGAGTGTCTCAATCTCCGGGCCGTCAGGGCGAGCCTACAGCTCCAAACGCACCACGGAGGGTCTCAACCTCCGAGCCGTCAGGTCAAGCCATCAGCCATAGCATGACGGGACTACACTCTCTGAGCCATGTGAGCGCACAGCCCACTAGGCTAGACAAGCCACGGAGTGTCTCGATCTCCGGGATGTCAGGTCAAGCCGTCAGACATAGCATGACGGGACCACAACGTTTGTGTTAGACACGCAACACTCACTGGGACATCCTGGTCAGGATCTGCGCCCCAAGATAGGTGACAGCCAGCACCACAATTCCAAATCCCTGGCAGCATGTCACCATCGCAATTGAAATGCTCCATACCAATGACGGCAGAGCCACAAACCAAGGCAGTCATGCCCCACACAATCGCAATTTAACACCATCACAACACATACAATTTGAATTAGGATCTCCCACTGAACTGATCCAATGCCGAACAAGTACGCACAATTTGTGACGACCCCGAATATTCAATGGTCACAACAATACACCTCACATCCCGTATCCGTACACAGTAAATAATCACAAACAAGTACCCAACAGTTCATACACCGTTAACACTCTCGAGCAAAGATCCATGCGGTCTGTGCCTTGGCAACAATGACGATCAAAGTTTCTGACAGTTACACGTGAACAATCACAAGCGAAACTCCATACAGTATACACAATAACAATCGCGATTTTGCAACAAAACGATGTAACAACACGAGTCATTAACACGGCAACCCACAGGATATCAACGGAGCTCGGGATACCCAACAACGAATTAATCATTAACGGTCCCCTGAAGATAACGATCTCGACGCCGTAATTAACAACACTGTTACAAGCAGACACCCGCACGGACGCCGCGTCAATTTGTCACGCACACAACCGGACGAACACGCTCCGCAAACCAGCGAGTAAAAAAAACACACGCAACCCGGCGCCCGCAAGATGGGTGAAGTTATTATTATTATTATTTTCTTGGGGCCGGGTGCTTATGTCATGTCACGACTCGCCTGGCAAATTGTGAATAGCGGAGGGCGGCAAGGTGGAGCACTGGGACGCCCCGAAGAATCTTGCGTGGTGAACATGGCCTCCTATTGCGAACCCATCCACCTCTCGCGCTCGAGCAGAAGACAGGGGTGCCACCCGAACGTGTGGAACTCCCCTTCCGCAGGCATTGATGTCGGTGGGAACGGCATTTCAGCAGCAGGAACAGCGCCCCGACCAGCCGCCGATTTGACGGGAGCGGCATTTTGGCGGGAACAACGCCCCGACCAGTCGCCGAGTTGGCGGGAGCGGCATTTTGGCGGGAACAGCGCCCCGGCCAGCCGCCGAGTTGGCGGGAGCGGCATTTTGGCGGGAACAGCGCCCCGGCCAGCCGCCGAAATGGCGGCCCCACCGCGTGGCCCACATGCCCGGGCCTCCCCCCGTCAGCCCCCGCAGCGACGATAGTGTTCTCTCCCTGCGGCTCCGTTGCTCCGTTCCTGATGGCGGCAAAGCAGCGGTGCGATGCCCTTCCTGCCGCTCCGCGTGCAGCGCCATCTCTCTCTCTGTCACCGGGCAGCCATCCCCGGGGCTGTCCGAAGGATGGTCGTCACGCCGTCCCCGTCGTACGAAGGCATCCAGGTGAGTTTTTTTTTTGCTTTTTGTGTGCCCATTTTACTTCCCTAGGATAACACCTAGCAAAATTTATTTTTCCACAACTTCTGACGCCAAATGTAGTGGGTTCGAATTATATGCACACACACACACAGCTTGGAGGCAACACTATTTATTAAACGGTAAGTAATATAACACTGTACATGAGGTGGTGACCACCTTCCTCAACTCACTAACACTCTGGAACACGACACAGAGTGGACCAGGCAGCCAACGGGCTGCCTGGTCCAATGACGACGACCCGGGACTTGAGGACCGATGATATTGTCTTCACTCTCGGAGTTTAACAGCCCCGCTCTGCATCCACACCTCGCTTATATCCGCTCCGGCGTGGCCGGCTCCGCCCAGGTGTGGCCGGCTCTGCCCAGGCTCTGCCCAGGCAACGCCTCCCTTCCCAGGCCACGCCTCCCTCCCCCCACCTCAAGGGAAGGTCTGGGTCCCTCCACCACGTGACCCCCCAGGCACCCCCTTGGGGCCCCCAGCCCTCGAACGGGCAGACACAGTAGTGACGTCCTATGTCACTACACAGGCGTCGTGTTTGTAGAGAGACGCTGTGAGAATGGCGTTCAAATCGTGGTGCTGGCATCATCACCACTGGTCGCTACCACCGTAAGCACACCCACGTCATATGAGTGTAGTATTTTAAAAAAATATATTATTGACTAATTATTCACTATTGTGAACACAAATACTAACGAATATGAGTATATCTACACTAATACTAACGAATATTAGTATATGCACACTAATTCAAACGAATGTTAGTAAAGGCACACTAATTCTAACGAAAATTAGTATAACATCAACAACCACCATTCGCCACTAAGTAGCAGTGACGTCACCACGATGCTTGTGCCAGGCTATGTGTACCTTGAGGCAACGTGAAGTGTCGAACGCCCGCTGGCAGGAGGTCTCGGGGCAGACCCAGAAGTCACAGGTCGACTGACTGAGATGACTGGCTGATGCACCAACTGTGCCCCTTACTGTGCACAACTTAATTCTAGATTTGAAGTTTTCGTGACTGCAAGGATCCATACTCTTTGGTTTTGTCGGTAAAGTCACGTAGGTGAAAATAAAATAAAATGAAAAAAAAACTAAATTAAATCACGACGTTTCGGAGGCAACACAAGCTTCCATCTTCAGGTGGAACTGATACAGCAAAATTACTGTAGTGAGTAGTGAGAGCTATTAGAGACACGCGATTATATAGGGTAAGAAGGAGGGAGGAGTCAGAGAGGACCGCGGGGTAGGGGGGCGCCGTTTAGAGTCGGGGGGGAGGATAAGCTGAGTTAAGCTGATTAATAACATCATTTTTATGATGCAGGGGGTGGCTGGCGTTTGAACACAGGGGCGGAAGTTAAGCTGATTAATAGGAAAGCTGAGTTAAGCCGATTAATAACATCCTTTTTTATGATGCAGGAGAGGGTGAGCATTGGGGTACGTGGATTAGAGTGGCTCATGGGCCTAATGCTCATGTTCCACGGATGGGGGAGGGGGGCGGGGGAGAGTGGGATGGGGTGACAATTTGACATGATTAAAACACTGTACGTCTAATTTCCTAATGATGGTAGTGTGTAAGGCTGGGAGTAAAAGACTGGAGATATGGATATGAATATAAACTCTAAGGCAGCTAAAGTTTAACTTGGTTAATGACATCTTCCAATTATTGCTCAACTTGAATCCATCCTCTCAGTTGAAGTTATGTCTATATTTGTATATCTGGATGGCTTCATGGACAAATCTTTGGTAGTATCCAGATGGCTTGCAGAGTACTTTGGTATCTGAGAAAACAATATCATGAGAACCCACCGTGTTGTAACAGTGGTCAGCCACGGCAGAATAATTCGTCCTACCGTGTTTCAAATCTGACTTGTGCTCGCGAATGCGGTCAGATACATCGTTTCGTTTCCCCGATATAACAATTACCACAAATGCAACTCAGTTTGTAGACACCAGGGTACTGCAAGTCAGGAATGACATCCTTTACGGATGGGATCAGATCTCGGATCTTGTTAACTGTACTGAATCGGACCTGGATCTTGTGTTTGTCTAGAATTTTGGAAATATTTTGGGTGACGCCTGCTATGTATGGCAACGTAATGATTTTGATCGGAGTCTCAGGGAGTTGTTTCTCCACGGTGGGAGAAGCAGCTTGGCGGATAGCACGGTTCGAGTATCCGTTCATCTTAAGGGCCAGGTGTACATGTGTTGAGGAGTGGAGTGCTGATGTCAGGTCACACTCGCCTCGGGGGGAATGCTGTCAAGGAAAAGTGACATCATGCCCCCCGGAATATTTGAGGGGAGACCCGTGACGTAGACGAGGTCTTCGCGATGATCCAAGAGAGTGAGTGTTAGGGGAGTAGGAGGCTTCGGGATAGAGGGTTTGGGAGCCAGGCTAAAGGGCTGCTATACCCGGCTGGCCGAGTTGGATTAAGCCTCGGTCAGTGCTGTGGGAAGAGCCTGATAGCCTGGTAGGGTGTAGGGAACTCCCACAGTACCCTTCCCCTGGGGAGATTAGTTAATAACTCTGTGTTAACCCCTTCCCCCGAGTTAGGCGCAAGCCCTTGAATACAAATTTGGCGTCAGCCCCTACACGACTGGCTTCAGCGTCCTTGTTACCACACAACACATGTTCTAATTCACTGGCCAGGTGGTGTTGGTCAGAGATGCAGTGGGCCCTATGATGTAGTGTTTTGATTAAGGAATTATTTTGTGCCGGATGGTGGTGGGAATCAGGCTTCAGATAGGAATGTGTGTGGGTGGCCTTCCTGTAGACAGAATGTCCCAAAGAGCCATTGGACCTCCTCTCAAACAGAACATCCAAGAATGGTAGCTTGCCATCCTTCTCCACTTCCATGGTGAATTTGATGGATGGGTGTATGGAGTTAATGTGGTCGAGAAATTGGTTCAATGCTGGTAAGCCATGTGGCCAAATGACGAAAGTGTCATCCACAAATCTTTTCCACAGGGAAGGACGCAGGGTGGATGTCTGGATGGCGTCTGTTTCAAATTTCTCCATGAAAACATTGGATCTCACTGGTGACAAGGGGGAACCCATAGGGGTACCCTCATTTTGTTTGTAGAAGGTACCATTCCAGGTAAAGTACGTGTTGGTGAGGCAGTGCCTAACCAGCGCAGGAACATCAGGGTTCAGTCCATGTTGGACTAAGTCTTCAATTATTGCTATGGTGTCAGGCACAGGAACCTTGGTGAATAGAGAGACCACATCAAAGCTGACGAGGACATCATCAGGGGACAGTGAAATGTCCTTGATTAGAGAGACCAAGTGAGTTGAATTAAGTACTGCTGAAGTGGTCTTGCCAGTAAAGGGAAGCAGAGCATCCGATAGAAAACGGGCTAGTATGTAGGTAGGTGAGTTGATCGTGGACATGATGGGCCGTAGTGGAGTACCTTCTTTATGGATCTTGGGAAGACCATAAAATCTGGGTGGTCTAGCAGCCGAGGGTTTTGGGAAGAGCCGTTTGACTGGTTCGATTAGGTAAGTCGAACTGGCAATGATCTTGTTGGTTTTAGTAGTTAGGCTGTTATTCGGATCTCTATTGATTTTGGAGTAGCTGCCATCATTGAGTAGGTTCTGGAATTTGTTGACAGTGGCATTGCCCTTGTCCGCCGAGAGGATGACTATGTCATACCTCTTTTTCAAATGTGCGAGTTCAGAGCGCTCGTTTTAGCAGATGTTGCTAATGGGATTCCTAGCATTTTTTTAAATAGTGGCAATTTAACCAAGTTAAACACTAGCTGCCTTATAGTTTATATTCATATCCATATCTACAGTCTTTTACTCCCAGCCTTACACACTACCATCACGAGGAAATTTGACAGTGTGTTTCAATCGTGTAAAATTGTCCCCCATCCCACTCTCCCCCGCCCCCCCATCCATGGTACATGAGCATTAAGCCCAGGACCCTCTCTAATCCCCCTACCCCAATACTCACCCTCCCCTCCCCTGCATCATAAAAAAGGATGTTATTTATCAGCTTAACTCAGCTTATCCCCCCCACTCCACACGGTGCCCCCCTACCCCGCGGTCATCCCTGACTCCTCCCCCCCTCTTACCCTACATAATCGGGTGTCTCTAATAGCTCCCTCCACTCACTACAGTAAGTTTGCTGTATCAGTCTTACCTGAAGACGGAAGCTTGTGTTTTCTCTGAAACGTCGTGATTTAATTCAGTTGTTTTCATTTTTTTTTATTTTCACCTACGTGACTTTACTGAAAAAACCAAAGAGTGTGCACAACTTGCTGTGTTTTAGCAACCCGGCGCTCCGCTCGTTGTTGTGAGTGTCGCTCCTCCGCCCTCCGTTGTTGTTGGAGGGCAACTGCCTCCAACTGCCCAGTAGCGTCCTTCACGAGCCTCCTCCACAGAGGCCGATCTTGACACCACTGGTACCAGTCATCGGCAAGTCCACTCAGCTCCACATCCTCCTGTACCATATCACTCCATCTCTTCTCTAGCTCGTGCCGCGCCCGTTTAGCCCCCTCGATCCGGACGAACAAAAGCTGTCTAGGCATGTGGTGGCTGGGCATGCGGGCTACATGACCCAGCCACATATTAGTATGTGTACACTAATACTAACGAATATTAGTATATGCACACTAATTCTGATGAATATTAGTATGCGTACACGAATGCTAACAAATATTAGGATATGCACACTCATACTAACGAATATTAGTATGTGTACACTTATACTAACGAATATTAGTACTTGTACACTTATACTAACGAATATTAGTACGTGTACACTAATACTAACGAATATTAG